>JAULSY010000039.1:16538-247846 GCA_030512305.1 Cercophora samala | reverse complement strand
AGACTTTATAAAAGTTTACAGAGAATTTTAATAGTAATTTATTAAATTAGTATAAAGTAACTTTAAAGAAAAAGTAGTAAAGTATATATATATATAAAAATAAATAATTATAAAAATAATTAAAGCTACTAATTATATATTAAAAGTTTAACTTATAGGAAAATTAATTTTATAAATAAAAAAGGGAAAATATAAAAACGAAAAATAAAAAGTAAAAGAAATACCTTTAAAAAAAAGGAAAAGGGTAAAAGTTTTATTATAATAATAAGTTAGTAATTAATTAAAAATAAGTAAAGGAAAGTAATATTTATAAAAAAGTTAAAAACGGTCTTTTACTTTTAATTTTAACTATTAAAAGAGATAGTAGAGGAAAAAGTTATAAAGGTAATAATAAAGTAACGTAAAAGTATTATAATAATAAAGGTAGTAATTTTATAAATAAATCGAAAAAAAGTTAATATATTATTAATTTAAAGAAGTTAGGCTTAAAAAAACTAACCGGTAATTAAAAAAAAAAAAAAAGATAGTAATTTATAAAAAATATTAATAATAAACTAAATTAATATAAAGTTATATTATAAGTAAATTATACTTACTTTATAATTAAAGATAGAAATAACGGTAAATATAAGGAAGTTTAACTTTATAAATTTAAAGTTAATAATATAATATAAAATATAGTTTAACGTTTTATTTTAAATACCTACGGTACATTATAGCTATATATTATTATTATAAATAGTTTAAAGTTAAAAGTTAAGCTTTTAAATTTAAATATTTAGCTTTTAAATTTAAAGGGTAAGGGCGGTAACGACGAATATAATAAATGTATTAACGTTAAAAGCGATAATATTAATTTTAATAAAAGCGGTAAAAACGAAAAGAATAATAATAATAAAAAATAATAATAAAAATAATAATAAAAAAAATATAAAAAAAAGTAATAATAAGAAAAATAATAAAGGTAATAGAGATAAAGGAGGCGGTAGGAAAAGTAAAGGCGTCGGAGGTTAATAAAATATAATAAAGGGTAGTTTAAAATTAAATTTAGATTTTACTATTATATTAATAATATAAATACTTTATAAAGGAAATACCGGTAATAATAAAAAGATAAAGACGTTTATAAGAAATATAAACGGTATTATAGGCTTTAATAAAAGTAACGTAAAGTTTATTTTTCTATTATATATATAAAACTAACGATAATTATATATAAAGGCTAAAAACCTTTTCTTTTTATTTTAAAGACTATTTATATTTTTATTTTTAAAAATGTATAAAAAGTAATTTTATATAAAGACGGTATAGAATATAGTAATTTAAAAAAATTAAGGAATTTAATAAGAATATTATAGAAGTATAGAAAATATATAAAGACCGTACTTTAATAAAGGAGAGGATAGGCTTATAAAGTTATAAGCTTCATAAACTTTAATATACTACTAGTAACGATAATTTATAAAAATATAAGCAATAAGTCTATAATATATATACGATTAATATACTTTTATTATTGAAAATATAAATAAAGTATTATTAAATTAAATCTTTAAAAATATAATAAATATAATTAGATAAATAATTAATATAATATTAGTGACGAAAATATAATAAAAGAGAAGTATAGAAATAAAAAAATAATAGTAATAAAGGATAAATTAAAGATTTAAAACTTTAATAATTTACTATTATTATCGTTATTATCTTTATTATCGTCGTTATTATCGTCCTTTTTCTTTTTTTTCTGTTATATTTAATTAATTATATTAAATAATAATAAAAGGCCGATAATTTATTAAAGAATAATTTATAGTATAGCGGCGTTTAATTAAGGAGGAATTAGTAGAAAGGCCTTTTTTATTAAAACTACCTTTAAAAAGGTCTTCATTAAAGGCGCCGGTAGTAATAATTTAAATATCGACCGGGAAAAAAGAAATAACGGTTATTATAATTAAAGGAAATTAAAATAATAATGAAAATATAAATAAGTTATAATTATAATATAGGTTAAAGGGAATTAATAATAAAATAAGGAAATTAAAAATATGAGAAAGGTTAATAATGAAAAAACTATAAAAGAAGTATATTTTATAAGAATTATAAAAGTTTAAAAAAAAAGAGAGTTTAAAAGAAGTATTAAATTAGTAATATAGTTACATAAAAATAAGGAAAAAGTAATTTATAAACGTAAATTTACAGTAATAATAAAGAAAATAAAAAAAAAGTCTATAAAAACTATTAATAAAGGTTTTAATATAAAGGGATTATAAATAAAGTATAAATAATAAAAGGCTAATATTTACGAAATTAATAAAACGGTATAAGGAAAAAAAAAGTAAAGAAAAGTAAAAAAGTTTATTAAAAGTAAAGCCGGAAAGTAAATAAGTAAAAGAAGTTTAAACCCTTTATAAAAGTTATTACCGTTAATATAAAATAATAAAGTATTTATTGATTAACGGTAAAAATAAATTATTAAAGGTTTATAATTATTTAATAAAAAAATATTCAGGAAAGTAAAGGGCCTATAAATAAAAGAATTAGGAAGGTTTTATAATAAAAAAAGTTAATAAAGTTTATTAATTTCCTTTAAAAAATAAATAATAAATAATTATTTTAAAGGTAATATTTATATATCCGAGAAGTAAATTAACCGATTAATTAATATTAAAAATAATAACGGTTTTTAAAAATAAGAATTTAAAAGGAGGGAGGCTTTATTAAGGGGAAAATAGTTAGTAAAGAAGCGTTATAAACGTAATTAGCCTATATTAATTATACGTTTAAACTATCGGTATTTTAATATTAACCGGAGTATTATAAAACTATATAGGAATTTTCTAGTAAATAAAGTTAGCCGGAAATTATATATTAAAGAAGAGGGAATTTAAAATTTAAAAGAGGGTTAAAGTTTAATATAATTATTATAATATACTTATTTTAAACGATATTATATTCCCGTCGTAACCGTATCGCCTACGCTTCGTACTATTTGCCTTGCCACCACACTCTAACAGTGCGATACCCCCTAACATAAAATTATCTTTCAACCGTTTTAAAAATAAATATAATAATAACGATATTTTAATTATAAGTACCGTTAAAAAAACTATTAAACTTACTGTTATAAAGAATATTAAAACCCTTACGTTTATAAATAAACGTAAAAATATTAAAATAAAAAACGCTAATATTAAAAGTAATACGATTGGAATTAAAATTAATTTAATTTAAATAATTAAAAAAAAAGTATTATATTTAATTTTTTAATTAATTCAAGAATATGACTTTTAATAAATAAAGTATTTAAAGCTTTATTTATTTATTATTATAATATAATAATATCGTTTAAAGATATTAAAACTAAATATTTAACTATAAAGACCTTTAATTATATAAAGGTACTAGTAAAATTATTTAATTATTTTTTAAAGAAATATTAAAAGTATATAAAATCGATTACAATAATAACGACAGACCTTACCCCGTTATTATAAAAAAGTTAAAAATATATAAACTTAATTAATGGGGGGTCCGAAAAGTATTGCTCTATACTATATCCTACCTGCTCTCTATAATACTCCAACCATTAGTTGGTTGATATTACTTGCTTGGGCTATACTACATCGCTCGTCTCCGTTGAGAGTTCTCGGATCCTCTCAATGGCAGCAAGTTCAACTGGTGGACTCGAGAACTCCCTTGCTCCACCACCTGATGGCGACTCGTCCGGTAATCCAGCGGTGTCTAAACATACAATATGTTCCTGTTCAAGGTTGTTAGTCTTTAACTTTTGCTCTGTATAATACGAAAGCGGTTCAAACTTACCCTCCTTGTCATAGATATCTTTTTAACCCAACCCGTGGCTCTTGCTGGTTCAGCCCAAGCCACCACAACATGTTCCTCATCCGCTATGGTCATGAATGACATGGCAAATGATTCGCTTTTTGCCGTAAGTTCTTTCGAGGCAGCTATCCTTCTGATATCAATGGGGCTCGAATTCAAGTTGGAAACTTGGAAGACGTGACCTTTGTCGTTGACCATTACCAACTCACGGCCTGATGGGGAGAAGGCAGCACACTGGATCCTTGTGCCTAGTTTGGCGTGTCTTCCAGACACGTCCATTTTGATCTCACACCGGTGTCCATCCTGTGGCTGTATCAAAATAGGCGTGCCGGACTGAGTCCAGGTTGTAATACAGACTAACATCTCCTCGCCATCCAATCCAGGCCGGAATATGGCTGCGGACAAACCGTTGTCCTCGGATTCATGTAGTGGAATGGGATACCGACAGGCTGTCAGCTCCTGGAATGCGTGAAACGGGAATCGCCACAAATATATCTGCACAAGCCCGGTCTTTGAACTTCTCGTGCTTGCTAGAAGTGACAATCCGTCCTGAGAAAATGCCAATGTGTCCACAGACGGGCATCCTCTGCATTCCCGGTGTAACGATGCGTGTAAGTGATCTTCTCGCGGTTGTTCTGACCCTTTGGCCTTAAAAAAGCGTACGGTGGCGTTCTCAAAGCCAACTACTACATAGTTCTCCTCCCGATCGATTGAGATGCTCCTGCACCACAATGTGGATGAGATTCGGTACTCAACAACTGGAACGGTAGGGTGTATGAGATTCACAATTCGCAGCTGCAGGAGGCTGTCAGACGGTGTCAGAAATGGGAAATAAGGCAATACAAACAGTAAGTTTCTGATCTCTTGTCCCAACGACATAGGCTAAGTGAGTTCTGGCTACAGCTGCCAGGATACAAGTGCTCTCCGGCTGAATGACGCGCATCATGGTAGGAGGGGAGGTGGCAACATCCCACACATGTATCAGTAGCTGGGTCCAAAAGAGAGCGAGGGTAGAGCTTTGTGAGAGAGTGACATTGATGTTTTTTGACGGTTTCCCTCTCCCGTGGTATTTCTGGGTGACATTAAGGGGAGCTAGAGTGATTTCCTCGAGCTTTTGTGTCTCGAGCGCTGTCGAAGATAAAGAGCTCGAGTCCCCTGTCGCGCCAATGGGTGTTTTTTTGCCTGTTGTAAACTTCAATCTCCATTTTGACTTTCCTTTCTCCGTTGCCGTCGCCGTGGAGACAGATCTTGGAGTGTTGATCCATCGAGCTTCATCGGCGATATGCTGTAGCCGCTTAAAGCCGGGCGAATCGTGAGAGAATGGAAGCGGATCTGTTCCAAAGGCAGGACTAGGCCTGTCCTGATCCTCCGACGGCTTGCTTCCGTAGTCCGTCGTCATGTTTGCTTGTGACTGCTGATGGCGCAGAGGTTGTGAGATTTGGATGTAACCGGGGCTTTGGGGCGATACAAGCCCGGGATATAAAGAGCCACTGAGATCTATGGATGTCGGGCTGGACAGTACTGTCTTTGGTTGGTGCGGAAAGCCGTAGTCTTCGTGTCCGCGTGGTCTCTCAGCTCCTAGAGCCAGCGCATTGCTGTACCCAGGTGACAGGAAGACGCTCGTCTGTGGCTTGGGTGGCCGTATCTGAAACTGGGTGGGCAAGTGACGTTCCAGATTGACGGTCTCGGCATCAAGACGAAGCGGCTCCAACAGTTCCCAAGTCTGCCGCACTGTTGATATCTCCCGTGCAATGGTGATAATTTCCTTGCAGTGTATGCATCGCGATTGAGGTGGAAGCTGTGTACCAACATGCTCTTGCTCAGGGGGCTTGCGGAGTGGGAGTATTAGCTATCATATATGACAGGATAGACGTAGCACCCAAGTAACGCACCGTAGCATTAAACTCTGTTAAGTTCAGCTGAGATGCCCCTACAATGTGGCATTCCGGGCAATTCACAGCGTAGAGACCAGGTCGCTTGTTTGGCACAAACTGGCCACTGGGATCATCTTGAAGAACGATGTTTCTGACGACCCGGGACATGTTATGGACCATCTCCCGGTCACTCACGCGGTGGATGGCCTGGCGCGCTGCAAGTCTCGCGAACAGAGCATCCAAGGCATCGAGCTCAAGTTCCTCAGTACGAATTCCTGCGGTATCGTGACGTGAGAGATCCAGGGTATCGGGCAGGACTATGCGAAAAATAGTGCTAAGAGTTGCAACCATCTCTACCCGTGAGAACTGTGAAGGGACACGCAAAGTATCGAGGGCACTCAGCACCGCGTTTCTAGAACGCGCAGAGGATGATTGGAGACGTAGGTCTCGAGTCTCCTTGTTGGCGGCATATTGGATTGACGCCGCGACTACAAAATGGGACACATCTCGCAGCGCTAGATATTGTACAAGCCAATTTCCGAAACAGCCTGCTGGCACAATGTCTGCGATCGCAGCGGGCAGCAGGCAGGGGGGGAGCGGAAACTACAAAAGGGTCATCGGATTAGTTGACGATACGCCATAGACGCCCATGTTGTATCATGTCTCGTATCCTTACCAGCTGCGATGTTAAATTTGGCAGTCCGGACGCTAATCCAGGCGGAAGCCCCAAGCTGTCGGGATCAACGTGGAGCTGGGTAGTAATCTCTTTGCACACTGCGAGCGAAAACGAATTCGGACCAGGGTAGCTATCGAAGACCTGCTCCAAGAGGCCGTGTATGCGAGCAAAACGCTCGCGGCGGTCTCGAGATCGCTGGACCGCTGGGGCTCTGGGGTGCAAACTAGGTATAGGGGCCAGGTTAGTTTGCCAGCAAAGTCATCGTCATCCGGAAAGGATAAGAACCGCGGACATGGGGTGAGCATACGTCAGGACACGAAGGCTAGACAAAAGAAAATCGGCCAAGTATCTTTCTCGTAGCAAGCGGTGCTCCCAGAGGGTTTCACGGCCCTCGACGATGGTTTGCAGAAGAAACTCAACCGACCGCAGTGCCACTTCCCAGCTGATAAGAAAGCCCAGATACCAGCCGGCGTGAATGTTGTTGTCGGAGGGGAGGGTCAGACGTTGAATATCAAAGATGGACTTGAGTTGTGAGAGCAAGGTGATGACCAGTTGCTGGTGCGAGTCTCTGTCAGAAGCGTCGATATAGATCTTCTCCAGGGAGAAGCGCCCGAGCAGCTCCAGGACAATGTCGTCGACATCACTCCGGAGAACCAGTGCCCTCCAAGTGTTCGTTAGCCGCAAGAAAAGCGACGAGGGTACCGGACCAGCCATGACCATGCGGCACTAGGCTTTTGAAGACAGTATACCGAGTAAAGGAGGGCAAGACGTGAGGGGGCTGGCGGTGCCTCTCGCGAAGTGCGTGGGGCCTGCGGGGAGGGCACCGCCGATTCGTACTTCTCAGATGCCTCTACCAGCCGAGTACCAATGGTGATGTTTAATTTGATTCCCTTTCGTCTGTGTCCGCTCTTCATCTATCTGTCTCCGTTGCCGAGTCGAGTTGTTTCTGAAGTGCACAATGAATTGGAAGGTCGACAGGGCAGGCTCGGGGCAGAAATTGGGAAATGATAGGCAGTTGAGAAAGGAGGGGGGGGGGTAGGACGAGTCTGCTTCCGGTCACCAATCCGAAGTCCTTGGTGCTGCGTGCGAGCAAAGCAGAGAAGCAGCGGACGGTGCCACGAGTCCCGTACAACCATATTATCCCCATACCTTGTCTCGAAGCATCCAAGCAGAATAATGCAACACGGGTGCGTGGGGAAGGATTTCGCTCTACCGCATCACACACCCTCACGTTGCGCTTTTGGCCGCCCTTCGAGCTTCGACGTCCTAGATGGTGGGGTGGGTTACCATCTGAGTAATGCCGGGATCCCTTCCATTGGCTTGGGGTTGGCTGGGCAGGATACACAGGAACATGGAGCAAAGAGGGGGGGAAACTCTACGAAATATCAGTGGCTCGGCTCGCAGCTGCATCTCATGGTTGTGCACATAGCAAGCATTCTACTTGCCGTTCCTTTCAGCCAGCTCCAAGACCTGCGGTTCAATATGGACCTGCTTGGGATCCCACGATCCCAAGGGGACCGGACCCAGTCATCAGGTACCACCACGCCCTGCGCCAAGATAAGGTCGCACTACCTACCTAGCTTTGGAAATGGGGTGTCGAGACTTGGCATGCAGATTAAGAGCTGCTTTGGTTGCATCTACATTTGACCGTTGAGGGCACCGTGCCACCTCTGTCACCCACATATGTTCTGTTCGGCTTCTGAGTGGCTGCCGTCATGCCTACAACATGTCGACTATCTGTCGTATCCCGTATTAGATTCCGCCGCTGTGCCTCAACCACCTCCCATACATGATACAGACGAACGGCCCTGCTTTTCTGTGCAAGGAAGCACACACATGGGGTAAGAAGGGCGATTGTTGCCCCGATATGCCGCTGTTCTCTCACCATGCGCTGCGGGCAAACGTGAGCTGGACCCGGCAATTATAGAAAGAATATTGCAGATTGCTATGGATGGACTTGCGGTCTCGTCTTTTGATTTGTTCCTATTTTTACTCCCGCTCGTCCCAATGCAACATCCAATCAGCATGGTCTGTCATATTAGTCCAGATCACTTGAAATTCCAGTCTGCCGAAGCCTGTAGACGTATAATACCCACCTAGCATCCCACCGGCACCAGCCTTGGCCAAACGCCGACTTCACCATACCTATCTTGATTTCTATTTACTCAAACACTCGAAAACTTACCCAATCCGACAGACTGGCGTCACTGGCCTATTTTCAGGATGACTCCTGAAGAAGCTGTCTCCTGGTCGGGTCACTCCCCCCTGGACTATGAAAAGCCAGAGGCACTGAACCCTCAAACCTTCACCCAGAGCGGTCACCAGAGTCCTCAGCCGGATGGCGAAGCCACTCTACACGGTTTTGAGGACCCCAACCCTCCCGAGGGCAAGCGGGAGTTTCGTGGCGAGAGTCTTTGGTATGATGATTGGGTAGAGTCCGTTTGTTCTGCTTCACAGGAGGCTAATTAATCCTTGGTGATTAATAAGGCGAGTATTGCACGAGAGACATATAAACGTAAGAACTGAGCAGGACTGGTAACCAGTGCCATTGTGTCGACTAACTGAAAGCATCGGATGTAGATGATCGCATTCTCTGGGTGAGTCAGCAACGGAGGGTCCTGCACCTGCAGCTCAGGGCTAATCATAGCTTCCGACTTGCAGCACGATAGGCAACGGTACGGGTCTCATCTTTGTGCGGAATAAGTTACGATAAATTACTGATCGTGAATACAGGCCTCTTTCTTGGAAGCGGTAGATCACTCGCAAGCGCGGGCCCCGGCGGTGCAGTTGTCTGTTACATACTCATGGGAACAGGTAAGATGTTTGATTATGAGAAATCTTTTCACCCAACAGGAAGAAGCTAATTCATACACATCCATTCAGTGATTTCCTCTGTGATCAGCTGTCTCGGTGAAATGACTGCGTTGATGCCGGTCAACGCCCCCGTCATGGAGTTCCCGCGCCGTTTCGTGGGCCGTGGTGTGGGCTTTGCTGTTGGATGGGTGTATTGGTATGTGTTTCCCTGATTTAGAACTCTTGGTTCTCGCAAATCCTGACAACCCCGTGTCCAACCAGGTTTGCGTACGCCGTGTTGGCGGGTGAACAGCTAGTGGCAGTGTCCAATGCCATCAAATTCCGGTATGATGACGGGATCACGTCTCTTAACTGGGAGGTGGGACAGAATGTCGATAATGCTGTGTGGATCTCTGTGTTTTTGATTCTAGTCATACTGTTCAATATGTTTCCGGTGCGAGTAAGTATGACACCTGGAGAAAGAGATTCTACAAGTCTCACATGCTAATGCTGCTGTGTCAGGTGTTTGGGGAGCTGGAGTATATCTTCGGCTGTTTTAAGCTCGTGTTCATCATATTGCTGATTCTTGTAAGTTTATTTGCCCCTTTCCTTGGTACCATCATTCCTCCGTTCCCACAATGCTAACATTGATGATGACCAGATGATGTTTTTCCTGTCCATTCTGCAGCGTCAGTGCAGCCCCTCTAGTACCATACCTTTCCCAACCTGGCAACTGCTTACATCATGTCGTTGAAGCTCGAGGAGAGGCGTACTATCATGAACCTCTTGGTACTCGATGTGAGCTTCGTCGCGCCGCTACAACAAACCATGACTGATGTGTTTAGATTGGAATTCCCCATACTCGTTTTTCAACCTTGTGTACGACGCCAAAGATGAGAATCTACACAGCAAACATTCTATTGAGGGGTCACTGGGCACTCTGTTGGGCGTCTGGTAAGCATAAGGCATAGCTGTCATGATTGACAAGTCAAGATGACTGAGAACCTGTACACCTAGGACAACATTTACGAGTGTCATGTTCTCTTACATTGGCATGGATATTGTTGCGGCTACCGCAGCGGAGAGCCGGGCCCTGAGCGATGTCGAGAGCATGAAGATGGCCGCTCGCAAGATCAACCTTCGCGTCATTACGCTGTACTCACTGGCCATGCTCACCGCGTCGTTTGTTGTTCCTATGGACCATCCTTTTATCAACGGCCACAGTACCTCGGTCGGGGCACGTTCCGTTTTCATTATCGCCGTCGTGGAAGCTGGGATGCCCAAAGTTGCCCATTTTTTCAACGCCGTTTTTGTGTTCTCTGCTTTTACATGTGGTATTAACTCCATGTATATTGCCACGAGAGTTCTGCATACTTTGGCTCTTCGCGGCCAGACAGGCCCTGAGTTTATCACCAGGCGTCTTCGGCAGTGCCGCTCTGGAGTGCCTGTGAGAGCGGTCTTGGTGACAGGTGCCATCATGATGGTCGCTTACATGGGCCGAGATGGCTCGGTTGGAGCGGTAGGTACTGTTACATTCTCGGGTGGGCATATTTTGACTTATGGTGTCACAATCAGAGACTTGATGAGCTCGCAAACAACTGCACCGTATCCTGTGAGTACCGTGTCTCATCCTGCATGCCCTGGACGCCTTGGTGTATTCAAGTGGCTAATGGGAATTTCTAGGTCTCGTGTAAGTGATAGCTATGCCTGCCAGCGCTATTTATTCCTCCCTGGTCGACATCCTCAAGAGAGAGCAGCCCTGGGATTTATGCCAGCGTGCTGATGAAGCGAGACGTAGAGTATATGCCTCCATATGTGCGACATATTTGTATTTTTCCAGAACGTGAGTGTTCCTCAAGGTCTATTAAGCACCTGCAGCATTGACATTTGACTCCAGACTTGAGGGTGCAAAAATGTATGGGAATACGTCCGAGTCCCAAGCAGCAAGTTATGACCGAGACAACCCGCTGTATCCTTACAAGTCTCACGGCCAGTGGCTCAAAGCTTGCTATGGCTTGGTTGCTTGTATCATTCTCATCCTCTTCAACGGCGTCAGTGCCTTCATTGAGCCCTTCAGCATTCGCAAATTCATTGCAGCATATATCAGTGTAAGTGCTTGAGCGCAGGTTGAAATACGGACATAGCATAATGCGACACCGCGATTCTAACTGGTTGCAGCTTCCCGTCTTTATATTACTTATATTGGGCTATAATATCCGTAAACACGGGTTTCGGTTTGGG
The DNA here is from genome assembly GCA_030512305.1 of Cercophora samala. Taxonomy (NCBI): domain Eukaryota; kingdom Fungi; phylum Ascomycota; class Sordariomycetes; order Sordariales; family Lasiosphaeriaceae; genus Cercophora; species Cercophora samala. The sequence goes on along the minus strand of JAULSY010000039.1, from coordinate 236,419 downwards.
GACTGGTGGACGGACAAGTCAGGCGACTTGAGCCAGACCGTGCAGGCCTCAAGCTATAAGCGGAAGGGGAGGCTTGAGTTCCCAGACAATGGCATAACGAGAGACAATTGGGCGACTTTAGTTCACTGGGTTTGGGTATGGATGAAATAATGTATAGGTGGTTTGATAGCGATGTTGCGTCGTGTAAGGTAACTTTATGGTCAGGAAACTGCTGAGGCGGTGGGAAGAAGCTATTGTGTCAGGCCATGGCATAGAGACACACAACATGGCTCCATCTATAACACATGTCAGTGACTTTCACATAGTCGGAGTACCTATGGTACCTCAGCACCGGCTCACCTTCATATCAATCCCGCCCTACTTGCACACGTTGTGCCTGAGGAAATGGGGATCACCATTGAAGTAAAAACCTAACAAGATGATCAAGACGCCTTTAGAGATCATGGACGTCTTTTACGCCAGTATGGTTGAGGAATGTTGATCATTGCTGCCCCATTCAGGACGCACTCCTTGTAGGTACCTACCTCCTGCCTTAGTGCCATGATACCTGTCACCATCATATATAAGATGCGATGTAGGCGTATAAAACATTGTGCTTTTCGCTTGCAGACTCGAAACTGTCGAAGAGCATTAACAAAGCCCATGACCGACACACGTACGAATAGATACTGCTAGTTGAAAACATGCCCATATCTAATTGGAAACGCCCCAGAATGCACCATGCCAGTGAAAAAGGCCCTTGATAATTTACATTATACATACGCATTCAGCCCGAAAAAGACCGGTGAATGACGCTACCCCTGCAAATACTCATCTACAACAGCATCTTACGGGGATCCTCAATGTACTCCTTAACCTTCACCAAGAACTGCACAGCCTCCCTGCCGTCCAGAAGACGATGGTCATAGGTAAGAGCAAGGTACATCATGGGGCGGATCTCAATCTTTCCGTTGACGACGACTGGACGCTCCTTAGTGGCATGAAGACCAAGCACGGCGCTCTGGGGAAGGTTGATGATGGGGGTGCCCATAAGGGAGCCGAAGACACCGCCGTTGCTGATGGTGAAGGTACCGCCAGCCATATCCTCGATGGTGAGCTTGCCGTCACGAGCCTGTTATGAAGGTTTCAGGTTAGGAACTGGATTTGTACAACTCTGCAGCAGTTAATGACGCCAAACATACCTTCTTGCCCAGCTCAGCGATGGACCTCTCAATGCCAACAAGATCCATAGCCTCCGCGTTGCGAACAACAGGGGTAACGAGACCCTTCTCAGTAGCGACAGCAACGCTGATGTCGACGTAGTCCCTGTAGACGATGGTGTCACCACCGTTGGGGCCTTCAATCGAGGCGTTGACGGCAGGGATATCTCTCATGGCAAGCACGGCAGCACGCGAGAAAGCGCTCATGAAGCCAAGCTTGACACCAGTCTTCTTGAGAATCTCCTCCTTGTACTTATTGCGGAACTCCATGAGAGCCGACATGTCGACCTCATTGAATGTGGTCAGCGAAGCGGCGGTGTTCTGGGACTGCTTCAAGCGCTCGGCGATGCGAAGACGCATCCGGTTCATCTTGACCTGTTGGGATTCAGTCAGCGCAAGGGCATTTTTAGGCGGCAGCGTGCTTGTGTTGGCATAATCGTACCCTCTTCTCCTCGCGGTTGCCCAGCGTGGCGGGCTTTTCTGGGGCAGCCGCCGGAGCGGGCTTGCTCTTGGGTTCTGGGGTCTGCTGCTTGGGAGGAGCGGGGGCAGAGGCAGCAGGCTTGCTCTCCTCCTGCTTGGGCTCAGGGGCCTTCTCGGGCTCGGCCTTCTTCTCGGGGGCCGACTCCTTGGGTTCAGCGGCAGGCTTGTCGCCCGATGGCGCACCCCCGAGCTCGATACGCACGAGATCCTGACCAACAACGACGGTGTCCTCCTCGTTGGCGAGGAACTCCTTGATGACACCAGCCTCGGGAGCATTGACGGCAACATCGATCTGTTATGTTACGGCGCATCAGTCAGACCAGAAGCAACAACAAAAACGGGTACCGAAGGGCCACGGCGAGCTATACGCACTTTGTCGGTCTCAATGGTCGCAATCTCCTCGTCTTGCTCGACAAAGTCACCAACCGACTTGTTCCACTGCTTCAGAGTACCCTCGCTGATCGACTCGGCCATTTGCGGCACCTTGACCACCTTGTCGGCATACGTCCGCACATGTTGGAACTGCAGAGGCAGTTGTCGCACGGCTGTGTTGTTGTAGAGCGCAAGCTTGGGGGCAACGCGACCCGCAAGGCGGAGAACTCTGGAAGCCATTGTGTGTCGAGGTGCGTATGCGAGGACGAGTATGCGGCTGTTTGCTGCGGGAATTCGTAGATCGGATGCAGCACGAGCCTGGGTTCGGCAGAGAGACGTGGAAGGCTCGAGTCAACAGCAGCTTTTTTTTTTCCTGCCGGGAAAGAGCGCAAGGGACGGTGAGGTCACGAACAAAAGACCGCACTAGGTAACCAAATGATGAATTTGTCCTTGTGCGCTTCGACGGGGCAGGTGCAGACGTTGAGGAGTCTTGAGAGCGAGGAGTGATCGGGAGGCAAGAGGTTGAATTGCGCCGTTGAGATAGGAGGTTGCTTCCCGAAATCCAGGTTGGAAAAAAATAGCCACAGCGTCCAGTTGATGAACCGGGCTGAAGTGGGCTTTTTTGGGTTGGTCTCAGCATCCTTGCACGAAGCACACAGCTGGGAGTGGTGCTGCCGGCGCATCACGGCTAACACATTGCACGGCCTCCACTCGTCAATCGTCTGGTGACCTCAACTTGCAGCAGCTTTGGCGTGGCGGCCAAGGTACTGCCAAGGGGGCTCACCCGGGGCTGCACGGGTCTCTCTGGGCTCGGCAACATGGAACGGAACGTCAGTGCCTTTGGGGCTCAAACGTCGTTGGGCCTGTCGCGGGCGTCTGGCAGTTGAGGCCCCACCGACCTCTGATGTGGAGTGAACGGCCTCAGCTTATTCCGCTCCGGCCCCGCCCATCTCGCGGGTTCGGGTTGGAGAAGCAGCAGCGAGCCAGTGCCTGCACAGCGAGGGAGCTTGGCCTGAGGCAGAAAACGCCTCGCAGCTTGGCAGCAAGCTCCCTCCAATCCACTTTGTCAATTGAGCTCAAACCCGACGACCTCATATCCACGTCGCGACCCTCGTCCACCCCCCGCTATTGGACCTGGGACTAACGCTGCTTGATCTTTCGAAACTCTCTTACTGGGCATTGATGCTCAGTACGGCGGTTGAGGCGCCGAACACACTCCAACCCAGAGTGACTGAGCTCCCCGACGTCACGATCCCGGAAAGCTGCCCACCATGTCCTCCAGGATGGCGGCCTTGTCAGTGATATCCCCACATCCTCACTATAGCAATCCCCGGGACTTTCACTGACAACGTCTGCTAGGTCGCTCTACCGCCGCTCTTTGAAGCTCGCTCTCGACTGGTCGGTACACCGCGATGTCTGGCGCGGCCAGGCGCTCTACATTCGCTCTCTGTTCGAGAAGAACCGGGCTGTCACCGACCCCAGATTACAGCGTGTATGCCTTCGACCCGACGCCCCCTATTTTACAAGACAGGAGATATAGCAACTGACAACAAGACTCTCTAATGTGCACAGGCTCTGCTCAAGGAGACAGAGAAGCTGTTGGAGAAGTGGAAGCACCCCGATCCTTATATCCCCCCAACGGCCCCCGGAGGTATGCAGCGCACACGCTTTTACGATTTCTTGATCGAAGATGTGTTGACAATGTCCTGCAGGATCCAAGTACGAGAGAAACTTGCCAGTCCCCAACCTCGATCGTGAGTCTACAGCACCTTCTTTCCTAATGTGCGAGTCGTCTGGCTGACATATATGCTCGTGCGAAGCCCCTCCGCCACTCAAGTTTTGATACAGCACCGGGAATGGAGATGGAATGTATATAAGTCTAGACGGAAAGCCTGGAACGGAGAACATCACACATGTCGTGCATATCTTCGAATGCGATACCGCTACCACACATTTCATGAGTTTTCTTCTATCGATGTTCGTGACATGCATAATTTTGGGTTCATGACCCCGAGAACGCCAAACTGCCAATATCGACCTGTTCGAAATTTAAGCTTGAACACGACACTTCGGAACCGGGCAAGCCTGCAGGAAATGATGGCGGCCGCGCGGGGCCGGGCAACGATGGTATGCCAGCCAAGTAACACCAGGAAATTCTGCAGTAAAAAGATGATGATCTTTAGAAGGTATTCTCATTCGTGACCATCCATGACCATGCCCATCATGGGATTAATGTACAACCCGCAAACGCGATAAAAAGCAACCGTTGACCCTAGACCGTGACCCCAATATCATGAACCCAACGTGCCGACCGAAAAAATGAAAGCAGAAAAGACAAAATTCCACACCCCATTTACAACTCTTGCGAGGCGTTCTTGCCGGTCTTGGTGCCAGTCTTCTTGGGAAGAAGGTCTGAAGAGAAAAGCATGTTAGAGTAAGGATTACCAGTGCGCATGTGGTGTAGAAAAACGTACTCTGGTGAATGTTGGGGAGGACACCACCCTGGGCGATGGTGACGTGCCCAAGGAGCTTGTTCAGCTCCTCATCGTTGCGGATGGCGAGCTGGAGATGACGGGGAATGATACGGGTCTTCTTGTTGTCGCGAGCGGCGTTGCCAGCCAACTCAAGGATTTCGGCAGCGAGGTACTCGAGAACAGCGGCGAGGTAGACGGGAGCACCAGCACCGACACGCTGAGCATAGTTGCCCTTGCGGAGAAGACGGTGGACACGGCCGACGGGGAAAGCCAAACCAGCCTTGGAAGAACGACTAAAGACAGGATATTAGCAAATGGAGAGGCATGAGGAAAACGCGTCCAAAACGCGACTTGAAATCCACATCGGGGTCTCAGAGACCCAGATCGCGATGCGCCAGGTCGGTTCGGAATGGTACGCGTGGAGAAAACACTCACGATTGCGCGTTCTTGCCGCTGCTCGCCTTGCCACCGGACTTGCCGCCGCCAGTCATGTTGATAGAGTTGAGTGGGTGGAAAAGTTGGGAAAAAGTTGGTGTAGTTGGGCAGAGGCGAGAGACTCAAAGGTCTGGATGAGTTGGTTGATGGTAAAGCGGAAGTTTGCTGATGGAAAATGGAATGGATGGGAGAAGCAGAGTGCTGGTGGGGGATGTGCAAGTTAAGTAGTTTTCGCGTAAGAGTGCCAGATCACGGATCACCCGCGCCTTTCGCAGTGTTGATCGGGGCCAATGGAGCTAGTCCCAAAACAGGGCGTGGCAGCTGGTGGGGCTCCCCGGGTTGCAAGGGTGAAAAATTCGGGCAGAATAACCACAAAGCCGGCATTTGGTTGGTTGCAGCACACTTCCGCTCTTGCAGCGACCAGCGAAAACTGAATCAGGCTGCCCACAAAAAAAAAAAGACCACAGACCAGGAACGCTTGTCTCGATTTTGACGTTCCTGATTTTACAAATATCGCGCCATCCCCCGACCGCGTCTCTGTCGCGCACCCTGTCTGACCGCACTCCATGGTCCCTCTTCCCCCTTCTCTCCTTGCCCACCACGCGTCCTTGAGAGAGGGCAAAAAAAACAGGGTCATCCTCTGTGATTCGACATCGGCAAAATCAGAGCAATCACAACAATCCACAACACTAGCAACCACAACCACCCTGTCCTCTTTGGTCATGGAGCTTGGCTGACTGATTTACTCAGATCACTTGGACTTACTCTGACCGCTCTGCTCCAGGCCGACTCTACCCTCGAACCACAGAAAAGAACCTGATCGCAATTCAGCCTGGTCCACCAGCCGCTCTGATTTTGCAGTTACGGACAACTCACACTTGTCCACTCGGTTCTGGTTGGCTCTTGTTGGTACTGTTTGTTTGGCGTTTTGTGGCATTTTGTCCATCAAAGTTGACACATCCTGGGGGTTTGGCTCCTTTGAGTCTTGTCTGGCCCCTCTGCTCTATTTTCGCATCGAAATACAGCCCTTTTGGAGCGGGATTGTTGGGTTTGCTTGTTGTTTTGGCATGTTTTGAGGCTTGTTGTCAACCAGGACTGACCAGTCCATGATGGCATATCCTTGAATTGGGCAGATTTGTGGCCTTTACCCCTCGTCTTCAAGAACACACAGCATTGATACAAACCCTCATTCTGTATCATTTGTACTTGGGCACTTGGAGAACGGGCTTAAACTTTTGGTTTCAAGGGGGTTGAGGATCCCAAAAGGTTGATTGACCCTCTTTGACCACAGGTAGGTGCTTTTTGGGCCTCGGGTACACACTGAGATGGGTTACTTCGACCCATTTCAGGCCAGAACTGGGTCCAAAAGTAGATATAGCATCACAAGTCAAGCTTTTGCCCCATCGTACCCCAGATCTCCCCGGATCGTGTGAAACCCCATTTGAGCAGGGCATCCGCCCTCTCGGGCCGAGCTGCGTGACAGATCTAGAACCCTTCAGGCTCGTCTTCTCACTCCCCTGCGGCCCTTCCCGCAGCTGCCAACGCCGGGTCAAAGTCCATCTGCATCCGCAATTGTCATGTGTCATCAGGATGAGAGTGGCTCTTCCCCAGGTCTTGGAAGCGAATGGAGGTGCAGTTCACAGGCACGGGGCCAATCAAGAGTAGCCTCTGGTGGCATGGAGATCTGTAAGGCTGGAGGGCGTTGACACACGCCTAGGTGTGCTTGCTAAACAGGCTCCCTGAAGATGCCGAGGAGGCTCCATCAGTCTATCCCCTGTGCCACTGTATCAACGTATCAAGGCATCTAATCTAGCTTTCATCAAAGCATGTATGTACATGTCTACCCCTGGTGGAACGCCGGACACGTTCTCCGCCGATGTCATGGAAAGCACAGGCAGATTCAGACTCCCACATCACAGGGAAACCAAGGTGGACGGATTCCTCGCCAACATGGTTGAGATTCTGGAAGCAGGGTTGGTGGGGAGAAAGGAAGAAAGAGAGAAACGACACGCCGGGGTGCGGGTGCCTTGCGCATGAGCTGTCGTCCGTCGAGGCTCGCATCAAGGCTGGCTTGCTGCCTTGCACCAAGCTGAGATTCCACCACCGACAGGGTTGCCCTGCTGAGCAAGGGCCCCTGATTTACCAGCAAACCGCGAGGGAAAAAAATACCAGACGCGGATCTGGAGTGTGCATTATTTGAGGTTGGGTGCTGCTATGCCCCATTGGAGCGTGTTGTGGCGCTTGGACCACCGCGTCACCTTGCAACTTTGGACCGGGGCTTGCCTTCCTTTGTGCCTTATTTTTTTGCCAAATCAAGCGGTACGTCCCCACTTTTGGCGCGGTACTCAAATCAATCAGTCAATCAGCACCACGGCACTCGCCCGTCGCGTCAGCTACAAATAAGACCCATCCCCCTCGCCGGCTGCAATTCTTCCTCCATCAACCAACTCTCTCCCACAAACTCTTCCACGCCCATCCCATCGCCAGATCCATCCAGGACTTCGGTTCACTTCGTCTTATTTACCCAACAACCCATTTTCAAAAACCGCCAAAATGCCCCCCAAGGCCGCTGACAAGAAGCCCGCCAACAAGGCCCCCGCCACTGCCTCCAAGGCTCCCGAGAAGAAGGATGCTGGCAAGAAGACCGCTGCCTCTGGCGAGAAGAAGAAGCGCACCAAGGCGCGCAAGGAGACCTACTCCTCCTACATCTACAAGGGTGAGTCGCATTTTCGGTTCGAAGAAGCACACGACTTTCCCAATCCCCAGTCCTGTGCCATCCACCTGGATTTGGCTAACAAAGTTTGCAGTCCTCAAGCAGGTCCACCCCGACACTGGTATCTCCAACCGTGCCATGTCCATTCTCAACTCCTTCGTGAACGGTATGTTTTTTCCAGTCGATCGCAACCCATCATCGGAACGCGTCTTTCTGACCCATTTTCCCAATAGACATCTTCGAGCGCGTCGCGACCGAGGCCTCCAAGCTCGCCGCCTACAACAAGAAGTCCACCATCTCATCCCGTGAGATCCAGACCTCCGTCCGTCTGATCCTTCCCGGCGAGCTTGCCAAGCACGCCGTGTCTGAAGGCACCAAGGCCGTCACCAAGTACTCGTCAAGCACGAAATAGGTGGTCGGATAATCTTGTCTTTTCTCTCTCTTTTTTCTCAATAGGGCATAGGATTTGCTTTGGCATTTGGGAGTCATGATGAGGCTTGCGCCAGGGCACACAATCCTTGGAGTCTCTTAATGCAACGCGTCACGGATGGTCTGCTTTTTATGGGGGCAATGTTTTTTATCGGTCAATTACGGGGTTTTTGCGGTTGTACACTACATACCTTGATATCAGGGTTTCGGGCGAAATGAAATCGTGCATATGAACAAAAAACTACCTGGTCTTTTTTCCAATGTGATTGTCGTCGATACTTTGCCAGCTTGCTGCATTTTTTCTGCCTTGAACGCCTTAATTCTTTGATGGGAATTGTACAGTTACACATCCAAGGCCACCTGCGGCAGATGGTATCGTCTACTAATGATAAACCTCAAAGGGTGCCTTTGGTGCCTCTTGTGCGGATGATGTACAAAAACGAAAAAGAAATCTCAAGACTCTTTGCTCTGATCAAGTGCGGCCAAGGCCCGCCTTGGACTTTTTGACAACCTGAGCGACTGGCTCCAAGATGCCCTTGTTCTCCAAGGTCCCCAAAGCCATGCCTTTGCTCCAGCCCATCTTCTCCAACATTGCACGACCCTTATTTTCCTGGCCCAGTTCAGGGGCGGAAGCGCCAACCACCTCTCCTTCTCGAAGTACCAAGGCCTTCACGCTCACATGTGCTGCCCCTCTCGATGCTTCCCGGGGAACCTCACCCCGTGGACCGACCACGTCAGCACGGGGGAAGTACTTGCGCCCAACCCGGCGGGCGGCACCATCCACCTGGCGTGTTGCCTCTCTGATCTGGTGCGATTTGAATGTGATGGTCCGCTTGCTCCGGTACAGAACCGGGCGGCGTGTTGTCCCCTTTCCGGTCGATTGGGACTTGACATTGAATTTGCACGCGAGCTGATGGAGGACCATACGCCCATGTTTGTCGAGCGGAGGGAATTCGAGACTGTGTCATCGTATTAGCCTACATTTGTCCGAGTTCGGAGCTTTGGATCCCTTACCGTTCATCTGTGCTGATAAGAAAAGCAACGAGCTCGGTTTTGAAGTCTTCCAGTGTGAGACCCGTTGGATACTTCACGCGCAAATCATCAGGGCTGGCGTTCTTGTCAAGAAGACCTTGCGCACGTAGCGATTCACGGGCAAGCTTGCGCTCTTTCTTTCGCTCTCGATCACGCGACCAGTCCAGCTTCAGCTTTGCCTCGATTTCAGAGTCCGAAACATTGAAGTTGGGTGGCTGTTTGGAGCGTCGCTTCCGGGGAACAGGCACAGTCCAGTCCGCAAGATCCAAGTCGTCAAACGCATCAGCAACAGAGCTGGCATTAGCAAATGTGCCGAGTGAGGAGGATGTTGCTCTTTCTTGCCCTCGCTTCTTCTTCCCTCGTTTGCTCACTCCGAAAGATTCGGGTATAAGAACAAGCTCATCGCTCCCCAACCCAAGCTCTTCTTGCTTGGCTAGAAGTCGTGCAAGCTCCTCGTCGTCCATATCGGCGTCCATATCATCATCTTCATCTTGCTCGTCGTTATCCGCCGCCTCATCTTCGTCGGCATCACTAAGACCAGAACTACTAGACTCGGCTTGTTCTTCGTCACCCGACAAATCCTCAACTACCGGCATGTCATTCTCATCGCCGGAGCCGAGGTTGAAGGCAAAATTGTCGCCCCCGAGATCCCGACGTCCGTTGAATGACCGTAGCTGTTGCGCAATGAAATCATCCTCTGGGTTGGCGCTCATGTTGGCAATATAGTCTGCCAGAATGGCGTCCTCTTCATCATTGTCATCGGTTTTGGCAATCTTGGCAGCCTGGGAACGGCTGCGTTGACGTTTTGTTCGTTTCTCGCGAGCTGCAGGAATCAGCTCGGGATCGTTGCCAGGGCTTGTTTCCTTCACGGCTGCAGAGATTATCTTATCGCCAGTTGTAGTCATGGCGGTTGTGAAACTGGTAGCAACACCATTACGGACCACAAAGTTCCTCGGTGGAACTGTTTTGGCGTTATTTGCACGGCCTCTGAAGAGAATAACTTCTTCGCTGGAATCAGACTCAGCCAATGATGGCTTGCGGGAGGGCACGAGGGGCGGTGGGTGAACTGCTCGGTGTTTGTCTCGGACGGCCTTGTCTCCGCTAACGTCGAAGAAAAAGAGGTCCTGTGCCTGTGTTTGCGTAGCCTCGCCGCCTGGGACATCCCGAGACGTTGATGTGGAAACAGCAGTCTTGCCCTTAACTGGCAAATTTGGCTCAACGAGATCCGTCACCTCCATGATGGTCTTCACGGATACATCCATGTTGGCCTCGGCCGCGTCCTCTTCAGTCTTGCCGGAGAGAGGTTTGTCTTGCTCGCTATCCTCAAGAAGTTTCAATGGCTCACTGTAGCCGGCACTGACAAAAGCTACGGGCTTTTGTCGGAGTTTCACAGCACCAGAAGTCCAGGCCGAATCAAGATGGTGCGACTGAGTGTTTCTAACCTCATCCTTCAAAGAGAAGTCTGTTGACGTTGGGTGAGCCAATCTCCTGCAAATAAGCCGGACCGTTGAACGGTGTGGGATACGTACCATTTGAATGCGCGCCAGTTTGGAAGAATGCCGTGGAGGAAAAGGAGCCGACATGACCCTGAGCCGCAGAGGATTGAAGGCGAGCAGCCCTGGGGCCCGCAAAGGACCGTTTCCCCCTCTTTGGTGCCATGGTCGTCGAAGATAATAGGTGCTATTGATCGAAAAAAGAAAAAGAAAGAAAGAGATTCTGTATCCAGTGAAAACGAGCAGACAGTGTGATGCCGAATACTTTATGCGGGCAGCTCCGGTTGGAGAATGAATAAGCTGCGGTGGCGTAGACGAGATCTGAGGATTCAAAGTCTTTTCTTGGCGTATTTTCCAGATTCTGGGGACGCAGATCCCAAGAAAGCGAAAACTTCCCGGTTTGTCCAGTCCACACTTGCCAAATCAATTGGTGACTTGGCGGGCAATGTTTTGGCAATGGGGCAGTGTGCGGTCCGTTGGCCCTTTGTTTTGGCAGGAGGGAAGTCTCTGAGCACTTGACAGGAATAAGGCACTGAGTGCTCTGTACACCAGTCGGGTGTGAATTTGGTCGAGGGTTAGGGTCACAATGTTCATGCCCAGACAGGAAAGGTTGATCGACAACATGGACCTTGGCAGTCGCCGGAGTGTCCACTCGGCAGGCAGCCTTCGTCCCAGCTAGGGATGTGCGATTTTTTCTTGCGAAGTTTTCCGTAAATGAAAAACAAGAAATTTTCAGGAAAGAAACAGGATTCTTTCGGGATTTTTTCAAAGGGTTAGGGTTATATAGGGGGACATATATGGCCAGTGCGTAACCCTGCCACCATTCTGGCCCAGTTAACCCTGGTCGGCGGTGCACAGACTAATAGGTGGAAAATATTGAAATTTACGGAAATGGTAAAAGAAAGGAAAAAATCCTATTTTTTCGGAAAAAAACCATCCCTAGTCCCAGCTGGCATCTGGTCGTTGTGGAGACCCCCGCGACTCATATGACATACCTACCTTCCTCATGACGGGAGCTCGTCCTGGTCTCACCTCTCCAACGCCAAACCAGCGTCCTTCGATCCAGCCTTCTGGCTGTTCCAAAGTCAAATATTGCCGTGCTGCTCCCTGTGGTGCTCCATCCCATCTTGTTTCTTTCACCACCTTCAAATGTCCTTTGGCCTTGGGGGTATTCCTGCCTCTAGAGCCATCTTATCTCCTGCGCAGTGACACTGCATCCCCTTCTTTGTTAGCTCGCGCCACGGTGTAGCTGGTATCCTGAAGAAGCTCACCAGGATCCATCCGTTCGGCAGGACAGTACTTCTAGGAGGACTAACATTAACTTCCGCCTCGTTTTTGATCCACAGTAAATCCCCCTGCTGCGACCGTATTCGTTTCTGCTTTCCTGCTTCGTTATAGCTTCACCAAATCCGATGAAGTCGACGCGCTCAGGCAGCAACAACTGGCAATCGGCCGTCTCGGGAACATCGCCCAAAATCGCGACGGCGATGGAAGCAGCAATATCCGCCGGCGCCGAGGTCAGCCGTGTAGGCCGACGTATCTTGCAGAAAATCTGGGACCCAGAGCCTACCAATGATCGAAGCAGCAATGAACCAGTGTGGTGTTTGGGTTGCTCATATCTCCTCGATACAAAGGAATACGGCACACCCCCTCTGCTCACCACCAGTACACCTCCCGCAGATGGCACTCTTAACGCTATAGTACCCGAGCCTGGGGCAGGCGTTGGATCGGGACCACGGAGAGCCGCTGAGGAGGCGGGAGTGCCGGTGAATACATCAGATGCAAAAGTAGCTGCCCCGATCCCCGTTGTGGCGAGTGGTCAGCACCAGCTCCAAGTGCCCGAAACACCCCCCCTCTCCGTCGCTGGCAGTTTTGATTCCGCTCTTGCCTACGAAGAGCCCGGCCAGGATGGCGGCTGGCCCCCGGCCTTTCTCGACGATTTCGAGTCGCGCATATGGATGACATATCGTACCGGGTTCGAGGTGATTCCTCGCTCGGGCGACCCGAAAGCGGCCGCAGCCTTATCCTTCACGATGCGATTCAAAACCTCTTTTGGGGACCAGACTGGCTTTTCTTCGGACACAGGCTGGGGATGCATGATCCGGTCTGGGCAGAGCTTGTTGGCCAATGCAATGTTGATCAGCCGTGCAGGGCGTGGTAAGGAACCTCTGGCCGTGTTTGCTGTCATGTGAGTGAGCTGCTGCTGATATCGTTTATATTGTACAGCTTGGAGACGAACAACGAACCCCGATATCGAGCGAGAAATCCTGTCCTTATTCGCAGATGATCCTCGTGCTCCTTATTCCATACAGAACTTTGTCAACCACGGTGCGGCTGCCTGTGGAAAGTACCCTGGAGAGTGGTTTGGCCCGTCTGCGACGGCACGGTGCATCCAGTACGTGACCCTTTTCTGAACGGAAACCGGGCTCTGACAAACAATAGGGCTCTGGCCAACAAGCACGATAGCTCCCTGCGAGTATACTTGACACGGGACCTCCCTGAAGTATACGAGGACAGCTTCATGTCAACTGCGAATCCTGACGGCAACCACTTTCACCCGACATTGATTCTGGTATCTACAAGGTTGGGAATTGACAAGATCAACCCAATCTACCACGAAGCGCTCATATCTACCTTACAAGTGCCACAAGCCATTGGCATTGCCGGGTAAGCAATACCTACCCGATGTCTCTTGCGTATCCATTCTCCTTGACACCGTCTAACACACTCCAGCGGACGCCCGTCATCCTCCCACTACTTCATCGGTGCCCAGGGGCAATGGCTTTTTTACCTCGACCCCCATCACCCACGACCAGCGCTTCCTTATCGAGAGAATCCTAATGACTACACGATAGAGGAACTGGACACTTGCCACACCCGACGATTACGGCACCTCCATGTAGAAGACATGGACCCTAGCATGCTTATTGGCTTTCTCATCAAGGATGAGGATGACTGGGATTTGTGGAAGAGCTCTGTCAAGCATGTTCAGGGCAAGGCCATCATCAATGTCTCGCCTCATGACCCAGAGCATGGGATGGGTCTCGGCCGAGCTGGGGCAATTGATGAGGTAGAGACACTGAGCGACGAGGACGACACAGATACGGTGCTTGATTTGTGACTTGTTTGAAGGGTAATATCATGGGGAGGACATGACATGTGATGGCTTTTTTGGGGGAAAGGGGCGCGTTGTCAGCATCGTGGTGTGCATGCCAAGCTCAGGGGTATCCAACCGACCAGTGCCAGGAAAACGTTGTTCTCGCTATTGTGTCTGCAACTCAAAGACACTCTGCATTGATTAGAGGAAGCTGAGCACTAGCTGATACACGCACCGGTATATGGGTGTTTATTTCTTTTTCTTCTGTTTTCCAGCTTTGCCCGTGGTGGCAGAGACCGGAGCTGCATGGTTGAGTTCTTTGATGTGGTCGAAGAGCTTGTTTTTGCTTGGAAATGCCTCTTGACATACCACACATTGGAGCTGGATCTCAGTAGTCAGCGTTGTATATCAATATCGAGTTCTGCAATACACAAAAACCTACCGAATCTTGACCTTGTGACTCTGCCTGCCGAGCTGCTTTCTTTTCTCGTCTCAGTTTCGCCTTCCCCATCTTTTTACCTGGCGCCTGGTCGTTGAGTGTGAGGCTGGCAACGCTCGCAGCTGTAGAATCTGCCAAATCTCCGCTATCATCTGCTTGTGGGTGTGACACCTTCTTGATGGCTCCTGACCCATTGATAATGCGCTCTTCCACTGTCGAACGCGGTGCATACTCATCATCTTCTGGGCTCGATGACGATTGTGCACTCTGCTGTTGATCATCCTGTTCAGCGGGTCCGTGGTTTTCCTGTCCGGTCTTCTCGTTCTCGGAGGCCAGTGGTGGTGTGTTGACCATGTCGCCCTCTTTCCCGAGGACTTGTGCGTCCTGCTCGGGCGGTGGAGATTGCGGTGTTGACGCCCCTGGTGAATCGTGGGGGTCTAAATCAAGGTGTATGTTTTCCTTCCTCATTTGCCTCTTCAACTGTTGTACCGCCTTGATATGTTTCTTGCTCTTTTCGTGAGCTTCGAACTGTTTCTCGCTCCTGAACGTCTTGTTGCACACCACGCACTCGATCTCCTCAATCTCCGACTCCTCTTCCGACACGGAAAACTCACCCTCGTAGTCCTGACGTTCTTTCGGCTGCGCCCAGTCTGGCACCACATACTCGGCCATCTTTTCCTGGTGCGCCGCTCGCGATCGGGCCGCCTGGGCTGCCGCGGAATTCCGAAGGACCTGCTGCCGTTCCGCCTCGGATTGTGTATTGGGAACATAACGGGGATCTCTTTTCTTGACAAATGCAACCAAAGAGAGAACCGCATCGTTGAACTCCCTGATGCCTTCATCGCGGAGCTTCTTGTTCTCCTTTTCCATCAAGCGGCGGATCCTCCTGTCTGGTGCCTGGGAAAGATGGTGCACATCCTTCCACTGAAAGGATTTCTTGGTTGAGAAGCTAGACCACACGTTATAGAACGACCTGCCCACGGTGTTGTAATCGTCTTCTGCTTTGCCGAACGGCGGATAGATTGTTGGGGGTAATCCGTCCCACTCGCAGGCAGCGGCTTCTTCCGCCGCAAGCTGTTCGAAAAAGACGTTTAATATCCCAAAGAAACCACGCGGGCTGTCATCCATCGGTACGCTCGAGTTGAACCTGCTCATCAAGGCAAAGACAGCATTCGCTGATGTGTGATTGCCGGGGTCCTGTCCACCAGGGGCACCGCCAGCCGCTTCGTCATCTCCCCTGAGGATAGCATCTCGATGCGAGTCGTACCACGCTCGTTCCTGGGGATCCGATAGTATTTCGTATGCTGTTTGAAGCTCGGCAAACTTCCGCGTTGCGTTCTCGGTATCGTGGTAGTTGCGATCGGGATGTAGCTCCAGCGCTTTTTTCTTGTAGGCCCTCCGAATTCTACATTTGAAAACGGCTCAAAGTCAGGATAGATGCGTTTTGCACTGGGACAGGGATATTTTTCTCACTCTTCGTCCGGCACCTGACGATCAACCCCTAGGACTTCATAATAGCATGTTTTCTGCTGGGTAGCGGTGGTGGCTGCCTGACTGGCACCCCGAGGTGTGGATTGGTCGGCTCCCATTCGTATAATAGGGGGCGTTTGGATAATCAGGTGCTTGAGATTCTACACGTCTGTTGAGGGAAAATGATAAACGGAACAAGAAGCATGTGCGTGTACCATGCTCTCGGGATAGAGGGGTCCTTCCAACAGACGTTTATGCTGTCAACATTTTAGTGGGGCCATGGCGGGGGCGGGGCCAAACTGCTCTGGTGGGCTGACCCATCGCCACAAACTCACAGGGCCAAATGACGAGCGATGAAATCCCCGATTGGGAAAGGTGGTATGTGTCTTGATGCCCACCACGAAGTAAGTAACGGCGGTATGTATGTACATTACATCTAGACTTCCCGACTTTTTACATGGCGAGTTTGGCGGGGTCGGACGGGCGTTGAGGGTTTAGGGGGAAAAGAAGAGATGAACAGCCTCGTTTCCGTCTGATCTCTTCTTTTTGCTAGTTTGAACGATCCAAACGTTTGGCTGCCGCTCAAAGGCGCCATTACAAAATTCTTTCTTGACAGACTGCAACCGCCACCCATTTTGTCACGTTGACCGCGGGGAATAGGCTAGGGGGAAGGCCAAGCAACCACTACCAGGTGCCTTATTCTTGGCTTCCGCGCTTTTGGCTGGGTCTGGCCGTCTGTCACCTCGTCTTGGACCATCTTCACCGAGAAGCAACATTACCTATAAATCATCCCCCCCTCCTTCTTCACAGTCGATCCCATCGGCCCACGACTGGAAATTCGGCACCCTGGGAAACATATCAAGCGCCTTCTCCCGCCATGCACACACCATCCTCACAGTCACATTCTAAGCCAGCCGGGTCAGTGGTAACATTACGATGAAATTCGGCCACGCCTTCAAGGAGGCTCTGGAGGCTGAGACCTACCCAAGACACTGGGTAGACAAGGCAGTCCCCTATCGCCAGCTCAAAAAGATTCTGGGTAAGGTGCGGGAGGAGCTGATCAAGAATGGCTACGATCCCGACACGTTACAAAAGCTGGTAGCTGAGCGGAATGCCGAGTACCGCCTCGAGTCTGACGACTCTCATCACCTGAGGCCCAAACTGGTCGTGCGTCCGACCACCACAACTGCCCTGCCTTTGGATCACAACACAGAAGTCGACCCTCTGCCAGGATCACCTGTATCTCTATCTCCCACCTCTTCCACCAGCACAGAACCTGGATCGTCGGCCTTGACTCATGACTCTGCGCCCCCTTACAGCCAGCGTCAACAACAGACCAGTGACGGCGAGTGGGTTGATGTCCCCCTGGATGCCGATGCCCGCTTTTTCAGTGTCCTTCAGCAGGACGTCAATGAGTTGGACACACTCCAAGACAAGGAGCGGGTAGCCATGATCGAAAATATCCACGTGATCGGGAATGAGATCGCACAAGTAGCCAGACCGCGTAGACCAGTCATCGACTTTTCCCGGTCAGACCTGTACCGCTGGCGCGAGATTCTGGACCTCTACCTCTCGGCCGAGGTCTTCTTCTCTACCAACGAAGTGTCCGGCGGTGCGCGCAGTAGCGACAGAGCTCGCAAGCAACTCGTCTGGTTCCAAGAAGAGGTGGGCAAGCGGCAGCTGTCGCAGAAGTTCAAGATCAAGTCCAGCGCCGTCGCCTTTCAGCATTTTCTCTCGTTGAATGCCACGCTGCTGCAGAACCTGCAGTTTCAAGAACTGAACCAGACGGCCATCACCAAAATCATCAAAAGTAGGCCCTGAATGATCGGCGTGCCATCATCATCTCACCACAAGCTGTCCACAAAACTAACCTGTCTGTCTCCTTTGCTGTAGAATTTGACAAGAGGACCTCGCTGGGAGTGAAAAAGACTTTCCCAAAGGTCATGAACTCGGCACACTTCATCTCTGAGACCATCTCCAAGGACATCTGCGCTCAGCTGTCTCGAGACGTCATCAGCCTTGTCCCGCAAGTCGTGGATTACACGTGCATTGTTTGTAAGTGGCCTGCTTCATGCGCCCTACTACCTACCTCCTGGAAGGCCGGACAGGATCTGCTGTGCGGCCTAGCCGGTGGGTTGTGTCTCGGTGCTAACGCCAGAAGGGGGCCAACCTAATGTCTGCCATGACCATGCTGACTTTTCCTCTCTACCAGGCCTCTCCATATGTTGGCTGCCCATCAGACTGGACTGCGACCATCTATTTTGTATCCGGTGCATGATCAAGATGCAAAACAGGCAGAAGCGCTTCTGCCCGCTATGCCGAGCCGATGTGATCCAACGGGCTAACGAGAGTACGTTGTCTCTTTCCAATGATCTTGAATTACGGTTGCTAACCTTTCACATAGCACACATCGATATGGAGCTCGTTCGGTACTTGGAACGGTGGTTCCCAAAGGAAACCAAGGAGAAGCAGAGGAACAACGAGGATGAGCGGCGAAAGGAGCTCCTGGGTGATTTGTACGTGGAAAGCGCGCAGCCGCCGTGCATCGTGATGTGACCCTTGTGACATAAAAGGAAGGCGTGGTTTGCGTAGTGGAAGTTGTACATACCCAGACACAGTGATACCTCGGGAGTTTTTGAAAACAAAATGTGGCGTGGCAAGATTTTGGGAGCTTGGGTTCGTGTTGCTTCAAATGCTATTGGTTCTACCTGAAACTGCTCATTGCGAACCATGTTCCGCTACATCTAACGCAGTTTGGAACACCTTGACAATGTCCGCAGTGTCCTCCAACCCGACGCTGATGCGGATCAAGTCAGGGTCAACGCCAAATTGCGACGCCCATTCCAACTCTTGATAGTGAGCCAGGAGGACATAGGGCGAGGTCAGCGTGAAGTTGGTTCCCAGGCTCGGCCCCTTGGCTGTGTCAACAGCATCGTAAAACGCAACAGCCTGTTCCTTGCGGTGGAACACGACCGAAATCAAGCCTCCGTACCCTCCGCCAGGAACCTTACAGGCTTCGTAATTGGCGCTGGACTCGTTATCACGCGGGTAAAAGACCGTCTTGATGAGCTTGTTCTCCCGAAACACATCACATATGGCCTCGGCGTTGGCGTTGATGCGATCAATGCGTGATGCAAAGTCCCGGCTGTTTCGCTCCATGAACATGACATCCTCGGGCCAGTAGGTGTCCTCGTACCCCGTGCGGGCAAAGTCTTTCAGCGCAGAGTAGTATCGACTGTTGGGGTTGAAAATGGCACTGCCTCCCATGACATTGCAGTCGCCCGAGAAGATCTTGGTCAAGCTGGAGACGACAATATCGGCGAAGGGGAGAACGTTGATGTTGGCAAATGTGCCGATTGTTTCATCCACCACGACGGCAAAGTCATACATGTCGGCCATCTCGCGGATGCGGGCGAGGTTGGGGCACGTGAGGAGCGGGTTGCCTGGGAACTCACAAAAGAGGCCCAGGAAGCGCTCGCCTGCTTTCAGTCGAGCTTCGAGGTCGTCGAGGTCGGCCTCGGAGGCATTGCCGTAAAAGACGCAGCCTGGGCCAAACTTTTCGAGGATCTTGAGAGTGTCGACATAGGGGAAGCCGAAGTTTACCGACTTGAGGCTCCCGCGCGCCCCAAGAAGGGCACGATGGGCGTTGTAAATGGCATTCATGCCGGCTGGGAAAAGATAAATGTCATCCTCGCGGAGGTTGACGACGCCGCGGGTATTGGATTCCATCTCCTTTTCGGGCACCGGACTGGCAGTTAATTCACGATCGCTTGTGAGTGCCCCAGCAATCCGCCGTTTGATGGCCGATTTGGCAGGCTCAACAAAAGAGACATCCAGGTTTCGACCGAAACGCTCCTCCAGGAAGCGCGAAGTCTCCTCCCTGTCAGGAACGGGGGTTGGCGTGGGGGATGCGGTTGACGGCTTTCCTGCGTCAAGCGACCCTCCTCGTTGGTACCGTTTCGGACCTCTGCATGGCTTTGGGCTCATGGGGGCGGCAGTGGTCTTGGGCATCTCATCTACACGCAGCAGGCCATCTTTAAAGAGGCCGTGGCAAAACTCTGCCCTGCGACTAGAGACACCATCGCCCGTGTGCTGCCAGTACTGCTTCAGGAAGCTGAATCCCTCTGGAGAGCAGATGACGGCCGAAATAGAGGGACATAGCCCACGCAGAGCCTTGGATTGCGGGTTGGCCGCATCAAGCACCAGATGCAGAACCTCGAGAGACGACACGATGGTAGGAGGAGCGCGTAATTTGACAAAGCTCACACATCGGGCAGCAACCTGGCGAGTTGGAAACAGAAAAGCAACCTGACCTTTCCGCCCATTTTTCTCCAGAATGTCTCTGGCAAAAGCTTGGATGCTCCTGTGGATGAAGAAGCTGGAGGAGAAGAATGCCGTGTAAGTAGAGTGTCAAAAGGGGCAGAGCAAGACGAAGAGAACAGCGAGGGACGTACCGAGGATAGCCCGTGGTCATACTGCCAACAACCCAGTCCTCCCCCTCCTCATAGCCAACATTTGCTCTCCATGTTGGTAATGACACACTCACCGCCTAGGCAATGGTTAGTCACCAAGGCCGATCATGGTGGACAAGGGTGAGAGTCACGGCAAGGTTTGCTTACATGTTCTGTGTGCGGTGGGATGGACTCGCCGAGGTTGAAAGCGGGCATTGCACCTGACGACGAACCGAAGAGTCACAGGGTTGACTCGATTTTAGAGCTCCTCACTCGCTCGCTATTATCTCTCTGCCTCCGGCTTGGGCAGCACCGTAGAGCGTGGTGAGATGACGTCTTTTATCGAGTGTTGTACGGCCGAGATGAGCGGGGGCTTGTTCGGATTTCCAGAGAGGAGATGGCCGAGCTTGGTGGGTGATGCTTTACGCAGTTGTGGTAACTACCTATGTAGGTAGGGGGGTGGTACACTAAAACGGTCGAGGATAGAGTGTAGGCGTGTGTGGTGGGCGCAAAGTGGATGGATGGGTCTTGCCCACGTTTCCAACTACAGAATTGACCAATGATGTGCTTTATTTTATAATGGAATGTTCCACGTCCCTGTATCCGGTATGCCGTCCTAACGATGCCGCCACAGCATGCGTGGGACGGCGTGGGTTGAGACTATCAAAGCGAGCAATTGCACATATATTCCGACTATCGGAGGCGAAAACCGGAGTCATTTTTTCTAGCCTGCTGTTTTTTTTCGGATGCATCAAAAGGCGTTACCAGTGACCAGCTTATAAGTATATCCCCTTTCCCCTTCGCCACTATCTGCATACCACATGGCACCCCAAAATGTCAAACAGCCGACGAAAGAGGCACTCGCTGGTGCTGCCATGTCTCCATGTCAATGGCAGGCAGCTACCAGTTGTGCATCCCGTGGGTGCAAATGAAGCTCTGTGGACGGCCCACCCCACCTTTCTGGAACGTGTCCCACACCACACCCTTGCCACCCACTATAGGTACACACTGTATTTAGGTGAAGGTCCAAGGATTCTTGGGAAGAAGTGGGAGAGTCCTGTCGAGGGTAAGAGTCTCTCCAAGATTGATGCTCTTAGCAAAGAGCACTTTTATACGCTGCAAGGGGTTTATCGGCGATACTCACCAACAGATTAACTCTGCCGGGCACGGCGAAAGGTTTGCCATGTGTGTTTATGTATGTACAGTACATATGTACAGTACAACTGGGATGATAGGGGTCACGTTGCGGCACTCCGGGCCCGGATGGGTCCCGCAACTGGTTGGCAGTCCCGGATGCTAGCTGCCGTCCCGATGCCGCCGATGCCGGTGGTGACCGACAACGGCCCATAGCAGGTAATCAGTTCACTGGCATATTCACACCAACCATGTGTCCAAGACCAGTCTTTTACCACACGCCGATATATCCAATGTGGATCCAGGCCCTGTCCTGCCCAGGTCATTAACTCTAGCTTACATACGTCCTGTCCGTTCCTTCGACCCAGCCCTGAAATGTCATACCCAATGCACCTGTTTCCCCAACCTAGTGTATAGGTAATATTTGCGTATGTCCAGCCTCGCCATGATTTGGCTTCTCCCGACTAGCACATGATGCCCCCGAAAAGCAAAGACATCGAAAACATTGCCAAAAAGAGAAAAAGAAAAAAGAAAAAAAGAAACCATCATACAGATCGCTTTGTGCCAAAGCTAGCATTCTCTGCTCCTGTCTTGGTGAAACAACTGTCATCTCGCCTGCTTGAATACAGTCACGTATCGTCATTAACGACTCCTGCGGCTTCCGACACAGCTAATGCTGTCGCTGGGTGCAATGCTATCACCATCGTCATCATCGTCCTCCTCCTCATAGCGTGCACGGCTGCTTCCTCCACCGCTCCGGGGAAGTGGCGCATGGCGGGTTGAGTAGTATGGACCAGCTCGACTATCGCTGGGGTAGGTAGCCTCGCGAACTGATAGATAAGGGGGGGCCCTGCCGCTCGTGGGGGGCGGGTCGCGCGCCGACATGTAAGCCGGAGCCCGGCTATCCGAAAAGGGGGCGTGACGGGCGGAACCATAACTTTCCTCCCGACTGTATCCTCGGGGACTATCGCTGACCTTGTATGTTGTTGTGGTCACGCGGCTGCCCGACCTTGAGTGCGAGACAGCATGCGATGAGGGTAGATAAGCATCCGCTGGCGGTGCGCGGACCGTGTTGGTGGACCTTTGGCTGCGGGAAGACACGTAGCTGTCCCGTTCTGGGCCATCGTATGTATACCCACGCTGAACGATGGGCGGATGCTTGGAGGGCTTGGAGCTCATATAAGTGCGGTAGTCGGTCTCCCCGAGAAGATATGGCTCCCGGCTATTGGCCGCTTCACTGCGTGGGCGTACAGACGCCCGCGAACGAGGTATTGAATGACGGCCCCGCGCATCGTCATATGCACCATCCACATCTCTGCTCCTCGGTGAGTTGACTTGGGTATATCGAGCCACATAGTCCGGCCCTTGGCGCCGATAATCGAGGCCGGAGCCGTACTCGTCGGAATACCGCGTCTTTTCCGTGGACCGTTCCGTGTCCACATATCGGCCTTTGCGATCCGAATAGGTGTCATACTTGTCCGGGAAAGTCGAACGGCGACTGAAGACCGGAGCATCATAGTCATCGTGTGCCGAAGCACGGGTGCGGTCGCCCCTGACCATGTTGTAGGTAAGAGCGGCTCCGGCAGCAACGCCAGCAACGCCGAGCAAAGTTCCGACGACGGCGCCGGCACTGAGTCCGGTCGAGTTCTCCCTGGCCGAGGCAGCCGGTTCGTAGCTGGAGGTGCCGGTTGTGACACTGCGCTTCAATCCTGCCGGAGGAGGGCGAGGAGCGGGCCGCCTCACTTCGTGGTCGGGGTCGTCGTCCTCGTTGTCGTGGTCTCCGCCTTCTTCCTCGTTGTCGTAGTTGTTGTAGTCGTAGTCGTGGTAGCTCAGCGAGCGTCGCGGGTCGGCCCGGGGTGGGCCGCTGTATGCAGAACTGGCAACGGCAGGGGCTGGTCGTGAGGAGCCTGCCACGTCGAAATTCCAGGTCAAGATACGGCCTGCTTCTTCATCGGTTGACCGTGTGCGCCGGACAGTCGAGCCGCTGTAGTGTGGAGGGTAGTCAAGAGGGGGCTGGTACACAATCTCCATGGTGTTGCCGTCCAAGTCACTTATAACCACGCGGGTCCCGCCACTGTGCGTTGTCGCCCGGTGGGCAGATGCGCCACTGGCCGCCGGGTAGGCCTCGGCAGGGTGGCGCAAGTATGATGTGTCCCGAAGATCGGGATTAGCCCGAAAAGCAAACTCAAAGGCTTCGTCGGCCGCGCCCGGCGAGGGAGCGCTGACCGCTATGCGTGAGCGCCTCAGGGGTCGGTCTCTGCTTGCGACCACCTGGCGGAGCTGAAAAACTGGATCCCTCTCCGAGTTGCCAAATGTAACCGACGGGAAGTGCCCGCGCTCTGTGCTGATGTGTCGGAGGCCCAGAGGTTCAACAATGGCGGAGTAGAAAGACAGCGACGAGGAGAGGTCCTCCACCTCGAGGAAAGGGAGCTGGGGCATTTTACACGGGGGGGGAGGGGGGAATGGGGGATCAGGGCGGTTGTGCCTCAGCAGAAGAGGCAGCAGCCTTCGGCAAGAGCACAATGGCAAGGAGCCTGTGTGATGAGTGTGGTGGTGCAACGCGACGACGGCAGCAATAGGCCGGCAAACGGTCGAACTGAGTGCCCAAAACAGCCTTGGGGGTGTGATGCTGTGGTGTTCAGGGCGCTGTGGCGTGACAAGGCAAGACGGCAGGGGTTGTTCCGTGAGCTGGTATTCCAAGCAAGCGCTGCCACGGGGATGACCATCACCAAAAGGGCCCAAGTTGTTAGCCCAGCTGCCCGTTTGACTCCTCTCGGGATCAGTGCTGAACTTGGGCTCCTGGGAACGGAAGGGGGGGGGGGCAAGCAAATACGATGTGGTTTGAAGATGATATTCGCGCTCGTTCTGCAAAACGTTGCCCGGCCTCGCTTCGGTATGGGTGGAACGCTGGACAATTTGGCAACAACGACAATGTGTGCGTCGCCAGTCGGATCCATGCAACGCAGCACAGCTCGAAAAGGGCATGGGAATTATGGGGTACGAAAGGGTGGGCAAAACGGTGCCCAACCTCGAACGGGCAGCGATAGGGAGAACATGCCCCGCAGCTGTGATGCTCCTGACGCAAGTGGTTGACAGGGTCTCCAGATCTGAAAGATGATGAGGGCTATCTTGAGACAAAAGTGAAGTTCGTCCCCACTGGGAACTGCAGAACCGGGCAATTCGCGGCCACTCGGTTGGCTCAAAAGCCATGCCATCTTGTGCAACAAGTCTGCTATTCCTCTCCATAGAACTGCCAAGTCGGGGTTCTGGGTAGTGCTTGATGCAGGTTGACGCCTGAAGTCTCAATAATAAGTGACAGGGCTCAGCCAGTAGGCTGTGGCAGTCTATTTCTCAAGACCGGGCCATCCCGATGCTGAGAGGATGCCACGTCGAGAAGACGCCCGCTCCCCAGTTGCTTGACAACTTGAGCACATTGAGCAAACTCTGTAGGGGTGATCAACTCCCCCCCTCCCCCATGAGGCCATATGGGGACCCCTTGTGGCGAGTGAACCGGGAAACTGACAGAAATTGTTCGATCGGCTGGTTGTGTTTTGTGGTCATGATAATCTCGAACCTCGACTGGATAGGATGGACACAATGGGACCTGCGAGGAGGCGGGGAAGACATAAGAGACACAGTACGGTGCTGACACTGAACCAATCATAAGGGCCGTAACACTTGGAGCCAAGATTCTGTACCTGGGTCAGAGTGGTCTGGCGAGCCAAGACGGAGTGATTGCATGCGGCCCCCGCGTGAGGCCGCCATTTGGAGAGGGGCTCTCCCGACGATGAATGTGTGATTGCTGGTCGGAACTGCGTCGAGCGCCTATGAGGGAGGGACAAACGAGGCCTTGGATAGGTGAGCCGGTCGATGTGACGCGGCACTGCAAACGATATGACCCAGCAGGATGGCTGTTCCTGTCGGGTACGAGTAGGTAAGTGCCTGGTTGCCTCGTGTAGCCAAACATAAAGCGAACCGATATTTCAAAGTAGTCATGCATGATTTGAACAATAGGTCTCCTCTAACACAGCTGGCCAGACAACTCCCACATTGCATTATGCTACCACACAGTTTTAGCTATTCCCACCCGCACGTAATCAACTTCTGATACCACACCAGCAACATCCAATCCCATTTCAGTCCGCCTAACTACTGCCACCACCATGGCTCTTCTTTCTGCCGTCCAGCAATCTGACGGGAGTTTCTCTGAAGCCTAGAATAAGTGTAGCTTTCGCCGATTGTATTGCCGCTTACCACGGCGCCGCAGCGGGGTTAGTGTGGGTGAAGATGGGTAAAAATAGGTTGCTTGATTAAAGAAAATACCAAGGGAAAAGGCAAGAAAGGCCATGAAAAAGGGGAAATGTGAGCCAAGTTGAAGTGGCACCACGCGACGACGAAAGCGTCTTGGATCCGTTGTTGAATGCCCCATGTTTTGGTTGCAAAAACACCGACAGCTCAAGCACAGACGACCCAAGTTCCGGTTGACAGTGATCGTTCACCGCGATGTTGTATCACGGACCAGATCATTGCGACCGCAGTCCCCCACCTTAGGAGACGGAGAGACCGACAGATCTTTTCGTCCTGGACCCCAGTTCCATGCCCGCGTTGTTGTCGGCGGGACTCATCAGAGGATATCCCAGCAGTCCTCGGCGGCGTGACAGAACTTGCTGCAGGCAACACTGGCTGAAAGGCTGTAGTTGCTGATCGAAATCTTTTCGTCCACATAGGCATCCGCAAAGTTGTCGGCACCCTTGGCCATGGCGCCCACAAACACGCAGATGCTCTCGTCGTCGCCGAGAGTGTCAACATAGTCGCGCACACGAACCAGAGGAGCTTCGAAACTGAGCGTGACCTTCCGGCAGTTGGGTGGAAGATGGTCGGTGATGGGGTTCTGGATCACCTTCAAGAGCTTCTCCTGTGAGTTGGCGCCCTTGATGGAAAGGCGATGCAGCAGTTGCACCATCAGACCGGCGAAACGCTTGAAGGTACGCGGAATGCGAACAGAAGGGGACACCTCAATCAGAACACCCTTGGCTGTTTGAATGTAGATCTGGAGTTTCCCTGCCTTGTTCACCGGCGAGTCAAGGAGGGTCAGAAGGCACTGCGAGACACGCGGCAACTGTCAGCAAGCGGAACCAATCTGCAGAGGGCGGGCCGTGGCGTGTCCAAACCTGATGAGTGATATCCGGGCGGGCATCACTGATGTCCCTGTTCATCTTGCGCATTACGCCAATGTGTTCGTCGCTGTTGAGCAGCGAGTACTTGTCCTCCCTCTGCATGCCCATGCGGCCAGCGCCGCCGTGCGAGGCCTTGTAGGTTTCGAGGCTGGCATTGGAGAGGACGACAATGAGGCGCTTGGTGTTTTTGTCGGTTGGGGGGATAGGCACATGCTGCTCAGCGACCAGCTGGGGCAGGGCTGGAGGAGGCAACGACTGGGTACCTGTCATGTTGGTTTGCCTGGTCAGAACACCGTAATTTGTTGAAAAAAAGGATTTCTGCACAGGAAGAGCTGTGACTGCCGTTCTGATGTTGGCGATAGTCTCCAAACAGATTGTTCGAGGGCTTTCGAGTTCAGTTGCGAAGCAGAGAAAAAATGGGACGGCCGCTGTTCGAGGGGGACCCGGCAGTAGCTGGGCTCAACGAATGGAAACACCGGACTGAAAGTGGGTCGTCCCAGAACTGGCCATCTATCTTTTGCCAAACATCCCTCCAAAGCCTCAGAGACAAGAAAATCATCCATGAAATACGCCCTTGGCTGGCAGAGCAGAGAAGAGAGTCATCAAAGGTGTGTGGCAATGGGAGACTTACGGGGCCGCTTGCCAGCACGGTACTCGGGCGAGGAAGACATGTCTGCGGTGAATGGGGCGTTGATGATAACGGGGGGCTGTTGATGAGAGAGATAAGGTAGAGAAATGGAGAGAGAAAGGGAGGGAGAGAAAGAAAGGGCGAGCCTGGCAATCAACGAAAGCTCTGGCGGATGAAGTTTCAATTGGCGGTGAAAGACAGAGACAGGATGGTTGAAGAAGTGGCACGGTGCAAGGTGAGCGGAAGGTTATGGGGGCTTTTAATGCAAAAAAGAAAAAAGGCGCCGAACCGCACGTTCGGGTAATTATCTCTATCTAGGGTGGCATCTACCCGGAGTTTGGGTGGATACGGAGCCTAGCTATAGTGTATTAGAGCAAGCAGTCGGGGTCCGGAGAGCAGACGGGAGCATGTGCATACACTGCACGAGATAGTAAGGTAACACCCCCCCAGCCGGAACAACGGAGGGAGTGAAGAGCACGATGATGACCCGAACCACAATGCTCGGCAGGCACATAACCCGCGCGTCCTGGAGATGGATAACAATGGCTTTCGTGCATGCCGTCTTAGTATTGTCTCCGACATTGTCCTCGACAGCGCAGCAATCACCCAAGGTAGTCGAACAGACGGCGGCGAAATCCTTTGATCAGTGACAGAGTTTTCTTTGGAAGTTTTGGCGATGCAACCTCACTCACCTGCTCTGAGCTAACCCCTTTCCAGGAACGCCGAGGATCGGTCAAAGACGGAGCTGACGGAGACGCCTCCCCACTTCAAAGGCTCGCCGAGTTTGGTTATCGACTTCTCCCCGTGTCCCCCTCATTACCTGTGCTGTTTAAAGCCCGAGTAGTGCAGTGTAAGCATCTTATGTAGTATGATCAACGACGCCAGCCGGGGTTGTTGAAGCTTGTTCTTGTATGTACACTTTACACTCCCCACTCACCAAAGACGGGACCCCGGATTGGTGGCATAACAAACCAACTTCCTTGGCTCGTTGCTGTCACTCGATTCTTCAAGACTCGGGTCCCGAGCAGACAAGCTGACATGCATCCCTCTGCTGCTGGCTTCTGGGTACGAATGTTGGGCAAGTAAAATGCGAGACCCGCCGGGCCTCCATGTTCTGGTCCTAGGTGGACCCGACTGTCTCACTTGTGACAAGATGTTGAGTAGTATCTGATTCTCTGGGAGACAGAAAGAAGCCTGGAGGGGTACTCTAAGAAAACTTTATGACGGCTACCATGTGCAAAGATATGGCAGATACCTCATGGTCTTGTGGTGTCCAGTCCAACAACGATGCGGTTTAATGAAGCGGCCTGGCCCGTTACACCGTTGCTCCTTCTGACAGGGCCCTTGTTTCACACCACCATGACCCCACTCCCCCGCGCCCCACCTCTTTGAACTTGAGATCTCCAACACGATCTCCAACATGGCACGTGCGCTTCTTTTCCCCTGTGCTCCCATTCAACTCAGTCCCGACACGCCGGGGAAGCTCACTGCTCATGGAGCCTCGCGCTTGGCTTCTGTCAAGGCCAACGACATCATCCCCGCACCTAGTTGAGTTCCAATCATGAGTTCACTGCTTAATCTATCCGGTACCCTATCTAACGACAACCTTAGGTGTGCCTCGGTAAGAGAACTTGTGTGTAGATATGTCATCTTGTGAAACCAACATGGGCAGACACACCAGTATCATCGCCGCCGCTCCCGCCGCCGCCGTGATCCGTGATCCGTGATCCGTGATGGTTTTCCAAAGCGTCGCCGTAAAAGAGCGTGGACTAGTCTAATCGCCCCCCCTTCCCCTTCCTTTCTTCAGCTGGGTTGCACAAACGTTGGCCTTTCGGTTTTTACCTTGTGCTCTGTCATCATCATCTGTCTACCTTGGCAGCGAGCAAGCGGCCTTTGTCATGGTCGTCGCATCTTGCGGTCGACATGGCCGACACGGCGCTGAATCTTCCCCAGACCGCGATCTTCGAAATGAGACTACACCCAAACCCGAGCACCATTGCGTCCACCTCTTGCGTCTCTGCGGCGCCCTCGCACCTCGACATCGTCTGATCTTCTGGGCTGCTTTGGCCTGGTCTCCCACCGCCGCCACCATATCGTCTCCTCCATTCCCCTAGCCATCTCACGCCTACGCCGAACGAATCCAGACAGATTCCCCGAACCTTACCCTTTTCGACTATCAATCTAGCCCTTTGCCACTGCTGCTGCTTCCTCTCACCCTGTTTCAAGAGCGCAATGCGGCCAGTTGCTCTCACCGTTCGCTCTGCCTGGGCCGTATCCAGGCTCGCCGTCTCTTCTCTGTCTCGCCTGCCTTTTGAGTACTTGATATAACTTATCCCTTCAAGCCACCTCCGTCGCTGGGTTTTCATTTTGTGAATTTCTCATTCTTGTGTATAGTGGCCAAGCTTCATTTTTTCTTTGTTCGTTTTCTCCCCCCTTTTCTTTGATCCACTTGCCAGCCGGGTCTGGACAGGTCACGTTGAGCGTGGATCTAATCTCACTCTCGTTCTTCTCATACACTCGTTTTTAGACAGCTGGTTTGTATCGTTCTTTTGCCCCGCCAGTCTGGCACTATGGCTCTCAAGAGGCTCTTCGGGGTCTCCTCGCTCATTTCGCTGGCCCTCGCCCAAGCGCAGAATAACAACCAGGGAGGAGGTGCCACGTTGGACCCAGAAGTCATCCAGCAAGGCTCTTTCACGGATGGAAAGAGTTCTCTGGGCGCCGAGGCAGTTCAGGCAGCCTCAGCAACCTCTCAAAACAACTTTATCAACTTTTGCAAAGGGCAAACACTGACCAACGGCCTTCAAATCACGACTGGTTCCTGTAACGGCATTGGTATGTAAAAACACCACTATCTTCATGAACTGCTGCTGACACCGAGTTTTGTATCAGTCATGGGCCAAATTCCTGCCAAGGACCGAATGATTTCCACAGTCATCACAAATCCAGCGAACGGTGCAACCATTCCGTCTAACCAAGATTTTGAAATTGTTGTTCAAGTTACCAATCTCAACGCCGGCGCCTTCACGAATGCCGCTGCCACCTATTATTCTGCGCCTCAGCAGTTGGACAACGGCAATGTGGTGGGACACACCCACGTAACCGTGCAGGACACGGGGGCCGATCTGAACCCCCAACAACCGATGGACCCGCAGCAGTTTGCTTTTTTCAAAGGCATCAACGACGCCGGTAATGGCCAGGGCAGACTTAGCGCTGCCGTGACAGGTGGCCTCCCGGCCGGAAACTACCGTGTCTGCACCTTGACATCCGCAGCTAATCATCAACCGGTTATCATGCCTGTTGCCCAGCGCGGGTCACAAGATGACTGTGTTAGGTTCACCGTTACTGGCAACGGAAACACTCCAAACGAAGCCGCTAATAACGGTCAGAAGGGTCAGGCCGCAGCAGCGCTAATTGCTGATGCTGTTGCCCTCGGACCCGGCGCCCCAAACCCAGGTGGTAACAATGCCGGAGGAAACGCCGGAGGGAACGCCGGCGGCAACGCTGGTGGGAATGCTGGAGGAAACGCTGGTGGGAATGCTGGAGGAAACGCTGGAGGAAACGCTGGAGGAAACGCTGGAGGAAACGCTGGTGGGAATGCTGGAGGAAACGCTGGTGGGAATGCTGGAGGAAACGCTGGAGGGAACGCTGGAGGGAACGCTGGAGGGAACGCCGGAGGAAACGCCGGAGGAAACGCCGGAGGAAATGCCGGAGGAAACGCTGGTGGTAATGCCGGTGATAACGCTGGTGGTAATGCCGGTGATAACGCTGGAGGGAATAATGGAGGAAATGCTGGTGGGAACGCCGGAGGAAATGCTGGTGGGAACGCCGGAGGAAATGCTGGTGGGAATGCCGGGGGACAGGCTGGCGGCAATGCCGGAGGAAACGCCGGCGGAAACGCAGGCGAGAATGCGGGGGGTAATGCCGCTGGTGGCGATGCCGCTGGCGGCAATGCTGCTGGTGGTAACGCTGGTGGTGGTGATGCTGCTGGCGGCAATGCTGCCGGAGGTGATGCTACTGGTGGTAACGCTGCCGGAGGTGATGCTACTGGTGGCAACGCTGGTGGTGGTGATGCTGCTGGTGGTAATGCTGGTGGTAACGCTGCTGGTGGTGATGCTGCCGGAGGCAATGCTGGCAACAACGAGCAGGCAGGTGGCCAGAATAGAGAGGGCAAGGGCAAGGGCAAGGGCAAGGGTAAGAACAACGGCCAACAGGGACAAGAAGGTCAACAGGGACAAGCGGGTCAGGAAGGTCAAGCACTTGATCCCGCGGCAGCACCTACACCTCCTGCGGCAGCTCGCCTAGCTCGTCTTGCCCGCCGTCGTAGGTTTATCGCATAAACGCCATTCTTGAGTGTGGCCAGCTATACCGTATATATCTCCACTCTATAGTGGAGCGGAACCGATTTCTTTTTATACTGTTAGAGCCGCATCTAGTTGCTGATAGCAGACGATGTGGAAAAGGGGGAGGCTTTTTGATAAAGGGGTAATATAGAGGGTTAGGGTTCATACGCTCATAGTTTTGCTAATTGTATTGATTGACATTTCCCTGGCTTCTGCTTGAAAAATAAGCTCGAAAGCATGACGCATGATGGGTGCGTCTCCCATCACAGAGCAGTTGAACAGGGGCTTGGCAAGCCACCTGCAGTCGTAGTGTACCAGACCTCATTGGCCTTCAACTGGGTGTTTGAGGAGGGGTCCAGGGCCGCAATACGTCATTACACAAAGGCCCGCGAGAAACATGTTATGTTCTCGGCACCCAGTGAGAGGCAAGCTGGCGATTTCCACGGGAAGCCCGCTTCCAGTGGTTCAGAGCAGCTACTTGCCTTTTTGTCCAGCACCAGAGTGGATTGTGTGTGTATACATTGCGAAGGCAACACATTCAGCAGGCAATGCATTGAGCAGGCACCATCCGTCCATACAGCACAATCCCAGCACGAACAGACGTCCATGAGTCGACTGGGGTGGCCAGTTCATTTTGGCCGACATCCCGATCAGCAGACAGCGCAACCCCAGTCAATCAAAAGGGCCCCGAAGGAACCCTGTCCAAGCCCAGCTCCTTTCCCAAAAGGGACCCTCCGCCAAGCACTCTCCAGACGACGACGTCGTCGGTCGACATCACCGCCTAGACCTCCAAATCACTTTCCCCCCATTCAGCATAGGATATCTGTATATCGCGCCCGTCATTCCTCTCTCTTTGACGGCTTCCCCCCCCCCCCCCCAACACTGCGCGCCGCCTTCACACAGCGCATAAACTTTGCGTGAGATACCATCCAGGGCAGGTTTGTGAAAGCATCCTGTGTCGCATGTACGCCCCATCGTTCCATCGTCTCATAATTCATTCTTGCTGCCGGTGGTCTTCCGCGCGCAACGCACTTTGACCCTGGAAGGCAGCCGCTTTTCCAGCCGTCCCAAGTACCGGAACTAACCTGTGGTTAATCAGCCTTCAGCGAGTCGACACCTGCGCGGTCAAACCTTAAAGCGTTCTATATGTCTTCCCGCCGCACATCGAATTAGCACCGACCATCATGTCCACCACTCGGTCACCAGCTGGCGCCGTTTCCTCCCCTCCAGTCAGTCAGGACCGTGGATACGGCTCTGCAACCCATTTCCCTCAGCATCAGCAAGGCGTGGAACAGGGCTACGCCACGGCCGCTGCCGATGCCGAGACGCTTTCCAATACCATTGCAAACTCGCATGTTGAATACGACAACCACCTTGATGCTCCCATGGCTACACGTCCGACCAAATTTACGGAAGAATGGGATGCTAGTCAGCGAGGAAGCTCCATTGTTGACAGTCAGGGGTATAGCAAGAGCAATAACCACGTCAACAATACCGCGATGCAACGCTCCAGCTCCTATGCCGGCTCTGTAGCCGGCATCACCAACGATGGAGCACCGTCTCTTTCTCGTGGAAACACACTGAAAAAGAAGGCCTCCATGCGGAGGAGCGGCAGTTTGAAACGAAGCAGTAGCCGACGAAGTATGAAGGCAGGCAGCGTCAGGAGTCTGGCCCTTCAGCCAACGACAGACCAGGATGAGCTTCACAGCGCTTTCTACTGCCCGGTGCCTACGTCGGGCAGCCCAACTGAGATTCTTGCGAACCGCTTTCAAGGTTTGTTCTGTCCCGAATCAGAGCACATAACGCAGTCGTGGTCTCATGCTAACGCACACGCTTTAAGCCTGGCGCAAGATCCTCAAAGACCTGATCACATACTTTCGCGAAATCCAAGCACACTATGAACACCGAGCAAAGTCGCTAATCAAGCTCGGGAATGTACTAAACAATATCACGACGCCTCCGGGCTTTCTTGCGTCCGGCGGTCTGGATGACGCATTGCAGATTCTGCGAGGGCACAACAAACAAGCCATTGTGGAAGCCAACAAGGCAAAAGAGATTGAGGAGGATGTCATCTTGGCGCTGACTGGGCTGCGTAGCGATCTGCATCAAAAGATCAAAGAGATCAAGAACCTATCGGGCGACTTCAAGAACTCGGTGGACAAGGAGATGGAGGCGACACGCAAGGCTGTAAATCACCTACAGGACGTCTTGGGCCAAACCGAACTCGACACAGCCTTAACAACTGGCAAGCAAGACCCCTACCTCTTACGGCTTTATGTCGACAAACAGTTGGAGAAGCAGATTGATGAAGAAAACTATTTGCATCAGGTAAGACCCTCCTATGACTCGGCGAGTAGAGTGATGCTCACTGTCTTTGTTGAAGGCATACCTGAATCTGGAGAATTCGGGAAAGGAACTCGAGTCCATTGTTGTCGGCGAGATTCAAAAGTCATATAACGCCTATGCCAGCATACTCAAGCGGGAAGCAGACTCTGCCTATGGGGCCATCGAGGAGCTTCGACTCGGACCCATCACGCTGGCCAAGGACACAGAATGGCTGTCTTTTATTCACCGAGATGAACGCTTTGTTGACCCCGACCTTCCCATGCGCTCAGCTGAGTTCATACATTATCCAGGACGGGATCACTACGCTTGCCAGGAGATTCGAGCGGGCCTGTTGGAGCGGAAGAGCAAATACTTGAAGAGCTATACAGCCGGATGGTATGTCATTCTCCTGCTGAAACCGCGTGTGTGAGGGCCCGTACTGACCAATGCAGGTACGTTCTTTCTCCCACGCATCTACACGAGTTCAAATCTGCAGACAAGACGCAAGCACCCGTCATGTCTCTATATTTGCCGGAACAAAAGTTGGGATCACACTCTACCGAAGGCGGATCCTCGAATAAGTTCGTTCTCAAGGGCCGCCAAACAGGATCGATGCACCGTGGCCATACCTGGGTATTCCGCGCCGAGAGCCATGATACGATGATGGCCTGGTATGAAGACATCAAAACTCTGACCGAGAGGACCCCGGAGGAGCGAAGTAATCTCGTGCGCGGCAACAGTCGAAGTATCAGCAGATCATCTCAACGGTCGTCTCTTAGCAGCGACGGAGTCGACGATGATGAAGATCCCCCCTTCATGGCAACTGCCGCATCCGTCAATCAGCAGCCGAGATCAGACTCCCTGCCTCGACGTCCTTCAGGTGGGCGATTCCCATCTGACCTCCAAGTAAACGCACAACGAGGCTTACAGGTCCCCCTCTCGCCGCTTAGTATAAGCTCCGAAGCAAACAGATACGACGAGAACGATCGCGATGCCCATGCTGCAGCCCGCAACCTCCCCGGAAGTGAGCTAGGACCACAACATCACACCCTTCGGCATATCGATACGTCAGTAACAGCTCGACGGAACGAGGACCCGCGCTCACCACCCATCCCTCAGACCGGGACAACCAATTATGGCAAGCAGACGTTCGATAGCCCACAGCCTAGAGTCACGGCAGGCGCTTACGAGGAATCAAACGGGCGCGTCGTTGGGTCTGCCAATACCCAAGTCTACATGGATATCAATAGGGGGGCGGGTTCTCACCAGAAGGACGGCATGGTGTGGGCGGAGCCAGTTCCCATCTCACCTTCGACCCTGAGAGACCAGGCTCAAACACTGTCCTCGCAAGCCGATGCAGATGATCGACTTTATGACACCCAGAGCATTTCGGTGACCAACGGCGGAGATGGGTACAAGTCGGAGCCTCGAGGGGACTGGCACGAACAGACCAACGGCAGTGCAACGCAGAACGACCAGAAAATGCGACCAGGTGCCGAGCGAACAGACAGTGCTCCGACCATCTCGCATCTACATATACCTGGGGAATATCCAAAGGGTTCAGCCAGCGGTTTTTGATACCCTATGAAGAATGCGAAGAGTGGTGTGGGATTCTTTTCTTGTGTTATAGTTCTTTGAGTGTCCTCCGGTGGAGATCCTTGAAGTTGGAAGCCCTTTTTTTCTTCACTGTCGTTGGTGTCCAGGACACCACCCAACTTTTCCTGCTAACTAAAATCCAACAGTCTCGCAGATGGCAGAATGTTATTGTCTATTTCATACTCTTGGCATCGAATGAAGCAGAAATTGTGGTGATTGAACATCGGATCCTTGACCAGCCTCTTTGCAAGTATGCATCTTGACGGGGATGGGTGCGGTGGTGGGTGTGTTGCTTTTTGAGTTTGCAACCATCACACCAGCCTCTCATCCGCCTTTAAGAGCCCTGAGCGCACCAGCCCCGCGAGCCTCCGTGTGTGTTTTTGGGGAGGTTGAATGCGTGCCCGATCCTTTCGTGATGGCACGCGCTCCAACAGCCTCTGCGCTGGGCGATGTCCATCGGGTTTTACATGTTGCGTTCGTAGCCACAAATCCCGCCTTCTGTTTAAAGCAACCCAGCCCACATATGGCCTCCTGACGAACAGAATGCCGGTCTTCCGGGCATGCTCATTTGCTTTAGAGGAGGTCAATGTGCACATGTACTTACCTCTTGATAGTTCTCGCCCTCTCCTGCCATCATTGAACCGATTTGTTTCCTAAATTATACTGTGTTTAACTGGATTCATCCTGTGAGAATATAACCAGACAGCACATGCTTCCTACATCTCTTGCTTTTCTGGCTACTCTATTTTCTTCTCACCCTTGCCAAAAGATATTCGACAAGTAGACGGCATGGATAACAGGCAGTCACATTCTTCGGCTGACCAAGCGGCAGTAGATGCTATGAAATGGGCAGCAGATGCCATGACGATGGCGACTGAGTCGTTTCGACTTCAGTTCCAGGGCCAGCTAGGAGAACCCATTGGTCGGTCTCACCGAAACTCATCGAGAGCGGAAGATGTTCTCTCTGAGCGCCGGGCCTCACGTCAGCTTGGGGAAGCTCCTGTAACCAAACGACGACCAACCTCGGAGAGACCTAGCATTGTCGATGCAGACCATATGGGGCCCCTCTCATCAAATCCACCTTCTGGATCGTTGACATCGAAGTCTCGCGAGCTCCCTAGGCCACCCGATTCATCCACCGCGCGACCAGTGCAGCGACACATCAGCATTCACATCCGCCAAAGCAGCGGAGGAACGAGGGCATCATCATCCCAGCCCTATCCTGCTTTCCACAGGCCTCTGACACCCCGGCAGTCGCCTCCTCGAGATGATCATGATTGTCGTCACCCCCTACCCTCCCTGCCCGTCCATCCTGCTTTTCGAAGTGAGGGGGGAACGAGGGATAGCAAGCCGTTTCCCGTCCAACACTACGATGTGGTGAATCCTTCGGATTCTCAGTCAACCATGGTCCCCGCGGAAGAGGCAGAAATCGATACCTCCTACCTCTCATCCCCTTTCTCTTCCTCGACAGCCATCACCAAGCCGGCAACATCTCACTTTTCCCCCCATCGCACATCCAGAGCCGCCTCCCGAGCCCTGGCGTCATCATCCTCCCCATATCAATCCTCTGCCTCATCCACTTCAACGCATCTTCGCCCCCCTCCGCCCACCTCTACTCGGCCAGAAGTCCTCGTCTCCCCCTTTCACGAGATCCTCTTCGTCCTGCTCATCTGTTTAGCGCAGATTCTCATGCTTGCCGGCCTCGCCCAGGCTATGGTCCCGGCCTCGATCATATCCCAGTCCTTTGGCGATTCCACACCTGGCACCATGGCGTGGTATTCTGCCGCCTACGGGCTCACCTCGGCGACCTTCGTCCTTCCTTCCGGCCGCGTGGGCGATCTCTTTGGCCACAAAAAAGTGTTTGTGACCGGCTGGCTGTGGTTCGGCCTGTGGAGCTTGATCGTCGGCTTCTCTGGGCACGTCGAACGGAACGCGGGCAGGGGGACGGTGTTCTTTTGCGTGGCGAGGGGGATGCAGGGGATCGGGCCCGCGCTGCTGGTGCCCAGCGGGCAGGCGCTTTTGGGGAGGACGTACAAGCCGGGGATGAGGAAGAACATGGTGCTCTGTCTGTTTGGGGCGTCGGCGCCGCTGGGGTTCGTCATGGGGGCCATCTTCTCGAGTCTGTTTGCCGTGCGGGGGAACTGGCCGTGGGCATTCTGGCTGCTGGCTATCATGTGCTTCGTGCTGGCCGTGGTGAGTTTGTTCATCCTGCCGACGTCACGAGGCCAGTCTTGTCTGAAAAGGGGGGAGAGTTTGTGGGCACAGTTCGATGGGTGGGGGATGATCCTGGGCGTCAGCGGGTTGGTGTTGCTGAACTTTGCGTTCAACCAAGCCCCCATCGTTTCCTGGAAGACGCCCTATACTTATTTTCTGTTGATCATTGGGCTGATACTAATTGCTGCTTTTGTGGCACATGAGTGGAAGGCCCCATACCCCCTTATTCCTATCTCGGCCATGAAACCGGCGACAAATTTTGTATTGGGTTGTACGGGAGCTGGATGGGGATGCTTCAGTATCTGGATCTATTACACTTTTAAACTTGTCGAGAATCTGAGGGGTTGGTCGCCACTGCTTGCTTCTGTGAGCTTTATTCCAGCGTAAGTATATCCCCAGGTTGCCTCGCGAGTCACGAAAGGGCAAGAGGAAGAACTGACAAAATGTTCCTTTACACAGTCCGATTTGTGGCCTTGCTGCCAGCATACTCGTAGGCTTCTTGATGTCGCGAGTCAAGCCTCACTGGATCATGTTGATATCCATGTGTGCATTCTTCATCGGGAGTCTCCTCCTAGCCACCGCGCCTGTGCATCAGAGTTACTGGTTCAATACCTTTTTTGGGATATTGATCATGCCGTTTGTAAGTCACTTGCTCCCTCGACTTGTCCAACAGAATGGTCACTGACACATGGAAATAGGGAATGGATATGAGCAATCCCGCGGTGCGTTGCTCTTAGGGCCCTCTTCTAACCATTTTATATGCCCAGTCACTGAATTTTCTTGTCTTAGGCAACCATCCTGCTCAGCAATAGTGTTTCCAAAGAACATCAAGGCATTGCCGCAAGCTTGGTAGTAACGACGGTCAACTATTCGTATGTTTCCCCGTGAAAAGATGTGGAACTTGTGTTGACTCGGAATGCAGGATTTCCCTTGCTCTCGGAATTGCGGGCACTATAGAAGTGGTATGTACGGCCTGTGCCAACCACGAGACAACTATCTGACACGACCAACAGCATGTCAATGACACTGGCTATGAACTCCTGAAAGGCTATAGAGCTGCTCAGTATTTCGGAACAGGCCTCGGCTTTTTGGGCGTACTCTTGGCCCTGGGCTTCTTGCTACAGAGTTACCACCAGAGGCCGCCTGTGGCATCATACCCTCTCCAGAAGAGATGAAGGGGTCGTCGTGGGTGATAGGAAGGCAAGGGAACTGGCTGTGTGTAATTAGTCGGCGTACGACATGAGACCAAAAACAACAGGGAAGAGTCCGTCAATGACCAAAACGGCGTCCGCGATTTCAGCCTACGCTGCAACTTTGATGATGAATGTACAATCAATCCGAGCAGATGCAGAAATATTTTGCCGTAAATGAAAGCAAAGACCCAAGACCCTTCCCAAACGCCCATTAAGCCAGCCCGAGTTCCGCAGACAACGCCATTGACGCGGTCGCTCCGCTCGATGATATAGACTACCCGCCCCTTTTGCTTACTCCTCCAATGCCATGTACTGTACGAATTCTCGAGACATTCGAACACCCAACGACGGTTTCCTCTCTCTCGTCTCTGATTGTCCCTGGGGAATGATTCTGCGTTTACCGGCTGAAGCCGCCACTGCCGCCTCTGCCGCCTCGAGAGAAACCACCACCTCCCCTGCCACCGCCGAAACCACCGCCTCCGCGACCGCCGCCGAAACTGCTGCCGCCGCGGCCACCACCACGACCGCCGCCGAAACCACCGCCTCCGCGACCGCCGCCGAAGCCACCACCACCGCGGCCACCGAATCCTCCCCTGCCACCACGTCCACCGGGACCTCCGCGACCGCCGCGGGAAGCACCGCCACGGCTGGGCTTCTTGACTTTGCTGGCTCCCGGAGGAGGCTTGGGCTTGGGAAGGAACTTCTCGAGGGGCAAGAGCTTCTCCCCGGCAATGTAGAACTTGTCCCCGACCTTGAAGGAAGTGGCCTGGATGCCCTCAGTGGGCTTGATGGTGAAGTAAACCTGGTTGATGGGACCGAGAACCTCGTCGACCTTGCCAACCGGAGTCTGGAGAACGCATTGTCAGTCTTCGGCCATCTTACAGCTACCATTGGGGACCCAAAAAGAACCTACCTTGTTCTCTAGGTAGATAGGCGCGTTGAAGTGAGGAATCTTGGCGTTGGTAGACTCGACGACCATTTCACCTTCGCAAGTGTGGATGAACTTGCCCATCTCGAGAACCTGAGCGGGAGGGCCGTTATCGCGTTGTTGGAAACCGCCGCGACCTGGAATTTGGTGGCAATTCGTTAGTTTACCTATCCTCCTTCTCAACTTGCACCTCAACAGCGAGAGTGCTCACCTCCTCCGCGACCACCGAAACCACCACCGCCACCGCGGCCACGTGAACCCCCGCGAAATGACATTTTTGCTATGATCCCGTCGTGATGATTGAACTGGCGACGGCTTGTGTTGCTGTTGTGGGGCTGAAGTTGGTGTGTGTGTGTGTCGCAACCTCGACTTTTCGTTATGGAGATCGAACGAAAGCTCGGAAAACAATTATTTTTTCGGACCTGCAGAATCGAAAGCGGTCAAAAATTTTGCCGTATCAATCCGCAGGGGTGTGCCCCACTTGGCGCCGTCTCCCGACGCCCCGCGCTACCGAATTGCCAAGTCCTGGCTTTGGGCCAACAGCGAGAGCATGCACTGTGTGAGACCGCTGAAGTCGTCCCATCTGGCCAGCCAGCGTCAGCGATACCGCCCAAAAGAGTAGTGGCCAGATTGTTGCTACCGTTTGTGCACACAGTACGAAGAAAGCCGTGCCTCGATGTATCCAAGTTCCCCAGATATATCTCTGGACACGGTAACGTCTAGAACTTGCTTCCATCGCATCCCGGCGCAAGCCCCCAAAAAGGACAACTTGTCACATAATAACGGGGCTCTCAGCTGCTGGGCCTTTATTTCTGCCTCCTCCTGCTCATTCACTGCTTCGCAGGCTTTGGATCAACAATCGAATACCCATTCCGATTCTCTGTGCTTCTTATTAGCCTGCTCTTCCTCGCTGACCCGTTGATGCTCGTTCTCTGACCGCGCCTTGCGCTGCCTGCGCCCCTAACCACACACACTTTTCTGGCATATAGATGTCTCGTTATCACCATCGTTAGATTCCAGGATACCCTTTGTTAGTTCGAAGATACTCTGGTTTTTCGCAACAACCCCCCGTCATGGTTCGCTTATCATCAACGCTGGCCTTTGCGGCTGGCTTCCTATCAACGCCGTCCATGGTGTCAGGCCTCTCAACGTCAGACATCCCAGCCGACACACCCATCTCGGCTCTTCTAGCCTCGGCGCAAAGTCACCTGTCAAAGGGCGAAACGAACGACGCCCTCGTCTACTATGATGCCGCTATCGCCAGAGATCCCTCCAACTACTTGACCTTGTTCAAGCGCGCCACTACCTACCTTTCTCTCGGCCGCAGATCGCAGGCCACCGATGACTTTGAGAAGGTGCTCTCGATCAAGCCAACTTTCGAGGGTGCCCACCTTCAGCTAGGAAAACTGCGCGCAAGCACCGCCGACTGGGATGGGGCAAAGCTTCACTACAAGAAGGCCAAGAAGACAGAGGAGGTTGCCG
Organism: Cercophora samala; assembly: GCA_030512305.1. Lineage (NCBI taxonomy): Eukaryota > Fungi > Ascomycota > Sordariomycetes > Sordariales > Lasiosphaeriaceae > Cercophora > Cercophora samala. The sequence continues at coordinate 195,318 of JAULSY010000039.1, read as the reverse complement.
CAGTCGAAGCGGCCAAGGCGGCTGCAAAGGCTGCTGAAGCAGCAGCCAAGGCCGGGAACTGGGAAGAATGCGTCAAGCAGGCCGACGATGCCATCCTGACGGCGAACAGGGCGGTTCACCTGCGCGAACTTCGCAAGGACTGCGCATTTGAGAGGGGAGCCGTGGAAAGGGGTATCGCCGATTTGCAGCACATTCTCCAAATGCAACCCGGCAACACGAAGCCACACGTCCAGATATCAGCCATCACATTCTATGCGCTCGGAAATCTGGAGGAGGGCGCCACGGCTATCAGGAAGTGCCTGCACTCCGATCCCGACAACAAGGAGTGCAAACGGCTGTTGAGGGAGGAGAAGGCGACAATCAAAGTCATGGAGAAGGTGAAGAAGGCGTTGGACAAGGGCCAGCAGATGACTGCTGTACGGCAACTCGTACCCACGAGCGACAGTGAAGGCTTGATCAAGGAGGTGAAGGACCAAGTCCACAGTCTGCGGGAAGATGGCTCGATACCGAAGGCAGCTCCAAATGAACTGCTTTCAAGGTTAGTCGAGATGGCATGCCAGGCGTATTACGAGGTAAGTGTTGTTTGTCTTGGCACCTCTCTCATGAATGCTCCTATGTATTGACAATTCTCGGCTACAGTCCAACAGCAAAAAGGCCAAGGAGTACTGCGAAGAATCCCTCACTCTGAACGAAAACTCCTTCTTTGGTCTTCTCTACAAGGCCAAGCATCTCCTCGACAAGGAGGAGTACGAAGCTTCCATCAACACTCTCCAAAAGGCTGCTGAGGCCCGCCCTGATAAGGAGGAGCTTGTCAATCCTCTGATGCAAAAAGCCCAGGTCGCCCTCAAACGGTCCAAGACTAAGGACTACTACAAGGTCCTCGGCGTTGCCCATGATGCCGACGAACGCCAGATCAAGTCTGCCTACCGCAAGCTCTCCAAAGTCCACCATCCTGACAAGGCCGCCAAACAAGGGCTTACCAAGGAAGAGGCCGAGAAGAAGATGGCGAGCATCAACGAGGCGTACGAGGTTCTCAGCGACCCCGAGCTCAGGGCACGGTTCGACAGGGGCGACGATCCGAACAGCCACGAGCAACAGCAGCAGTACCACCACGGGCATCCATTCGGAGGCGGTCATCCGTTCATGTACCAGCAAGGCGGCGGCGGAGGCGGCGGCGGGCAACAGTTCCATTTCAAATTTGGTCCTGGGGGAGGCTCGGGGTTCCCATTCGGGATGTAGTTTGTTTAGTTGCTCTGGTAGTAATGATGAAAGGGTTCTTTCTACACAAGTCGGTTCATTGCCATGGGCTTGCATTCTGTGTGGGTGAGCAGGTTGTATTTGATCATGTTGTTTGAGGACTGTTCCCGGGACTGGTAATATGACTGAGAGGAGTGTCTGCTGCCGCTTGGCCAAGTTCATTCGCATTGATTAATGGATAGCTTAGTAATTAGATACCTCCACCTATTATATTACACTATGTATACCTTTCTGAAACTCCTTTCGAAAACCCTTTGGATCACATTTCAGTGGATTCACAGCCACATGGTACCAGCTGTGAGGTAGATCTTCTATCGACACCACCATCAATGTGTCCTTTACACAGCTGAAGGCTTGGCACAGTTGAGTGAGCCGCGTTTTCTGGTTCAGGGACGGAACTAATGCACCTACTTAGAATAGCCAGGGACATGTTCTTCCGGGCCTTGCTTGTCATCAAGGAACAGATGAATGTCAGACTCAGAGGGGCTGCCACATCAAACCCAGGAGGCGAGGACAAGACAGTTAGGCGTTTGTTTAGTAGAACACCACAAAGTGATGCCCGTTCTTTCTTTATCTCATTGTGGAAAGGGAACCCCCCTATTCTCGAATCTACACAACCTAGATCTAGGACCCTGATCAACGCGAGGTGGCAGAAGCGATGACAGGAGAGGAATTATATGTACAGGATGCTTATGTGGCCCCGCGAGCACGCTTGTTCTGGCTGGGTGCCCCCACCGGCTTCGGCCAGTTTCCCCCATAACTCGCCTCGGTCATCGTGGCTCTCGCACACGGGTTACATCAAATTTTTTACAGCTTTCTCCTCACTTGACCCCAGCTCAATTCATCGGCAGACGCGAGCTGGGTGAGGAGCTAACATGGCGTGGCTCTTTCTTCTTCAGATGCGAGCGGATCAGCTTGCTCTAGCTGTGATGCACTGTCAATACAACATCGTCTTGCCAAGAAAGCAACCAAGGACCACTAACCTAACAGAATAAGCAGATGCATCAGTTGAGCTGCCACATCATGTGGAGGGCTCGGAAGCCGAGTCATTCTGGCGAATGAAGTAGGCTTTGGATGCCTCGTAGGCGGACCAGCAGATAGCGGTGCTCGGCATGGTCGTCAAGACTCTTGGTCGTACACCCTTGAAGAAGCCCTTGGCGCCCTCACGCTTGTACAAGAGCCGGCAACCAGCCATGAAGCCATTGACGGTTCTAAGTTCAGCATCGTGGGCGCTGCCACGTGTTTGGAGCATGGTCTTGATCACATCCATGGGCGTGGTCAAGGCCGCCGCAAAACCACCGGCAACAGCACCAGCCACGCAGTGGGTGAATGGGTCATATGCCTTTGTTGGGTTCATCGAGGTCGAGATCGATTCGTACGCGAGGAACTGAAGGGCTGTAAAGGGAACCGTCATGGAGAGCGTCGTGGGGTACGAGACATAGAACGCCTTGATGCCCTCATTTTTGTAAACATACTTGGCGCAATCGGTCATGGAGCGGTAAAGCTTCGCCGACTCCGCGATCTGCATTCTTTGCTTGATGACTGTTTGCGACTGTTAGCCGCCGTGGTAGGATCCAGAAGAGTCAGATGGGCCATACCGTCAAAGGGGTTCATCAGCGCATCACTGGCAATGGTGGCGCACGCTCCGCTGGTGGCAGCAGCAAGCGGATGGTGAACGCCAGCTTGGTTCCCGCCCATGACATGCTTTACAGCTTCATATGTGGCGAAGTAAACGGCGTGCGCGGGGCCTGTCGGCAACCAACATGTTAGTCCAACATCCAGACAGCTTTTGCAACACTCATCCGCCACTCACCAGCACCAACAATCACGCTGGACATGCCCCGCCACAAGCTCAGAACACCCTCTGTGCTTGCCATCTTGTAGGTGCTTTGAATGACTCCGCTGTAAACTGAACCGGCGGTCGGGTTGACTATCTGCATTCGGGTCTGTGTGCCAGCAAAAGGTTAGAGGTAAGGTCGCGAGATGAAGCTGATAACGGCGAAACTCGGCTCACCTTGACCGCATCGATAGGGTACACTGTGCTTCCAGTTAGCTTTCTGCTCCAAAATCCTTCTCTCCCAGCAGGACTACATACTTGCGCAGTGCTCGGCGATACCGGCAAAGGCGCCGGCGGCCATGTTCTGCAACAACGAGAAGTTGGGTGGGAGGGCTTCATAGCTACAATTCTGATGTCAGCGCAAGATTTGGCGGGCAGCGGGCTCAAGCCCAAGGGAACCTACTCGTAGTCCTCTTCGGGTACGACATTTGGCTGGGCCATTGGGGAAGCCACGGCTCCCGTCGCTCCTAGATCGAGAGCCAGGGTGAAGACTGAAGAGAGTCGAGGGGTGGAGAGTGGTCGAGCGTGTGGTGGTGTTGAAGCTTCTGCGCCGCAGGATTCAGCAGCAGAAGTCGGTGACGCAATGCAAACAGCACAAAAAAAAGAGAGCTTCTTTCTTGGAGGTGCGCTGCCGGGTCACAGCGGGACCACTGAACCACAGAACCGCAAAAGCCCCAAACAATCTGTCCCCTCGCGATAAAGCCGCAGCCTGTCGTGTGTGTATATGGGTGGGGTCGTCGCCGAGAGGGATTGAGAGCGGCTCCTTCCTCCAAAATCGCTGCGGCTGTGTTGTCGTCGCTGGCGATGGCAGGACGGGTCCTCAGGGGGAAGCAGATGAGCGGCTGGTGCTCCTGAGAGTTGGCAATGCTGAGGATGGGCAAAATGGGCAAATGGACAACTCCGAATTTTTCTGCGACCGTTGTCGGCACAGCTCTTCCCCCCCAATGGCCAAGACAAAATTATGGACCAGTCGGCCGCAACAACGGTCGGAGATCGGTCACCAGGAAGCTGCCAATCGGCGGCCTATTGCACAAGGGGCCGTCTTCTGGAGCATCCTCCGCCTACCCCGCCATCTCTGCTGTTAGTGGTTCGTTAGGGTCACTTGTGCTGGAACCCCCACTGACGGCCGGCTGTGATGCTGGACAAGATCAGAGATTCCCAAGAGATATGCCCGCAAAGGTCCTCGGCTAGACTTGCATCCTTGCCCACTGTGCATTATCAGATCCGTGATTTGCGGGTCTCCGCCGGTCCCGAAACAGCACGTTTTCCCATCTCCGAGGCACCGGATGAGTGTGAATCCCGAAGACTTTATAGGTTAGTCTTTGCAGCTTGTTTTTTGCGGTAGTAAAGGATTTGGGTATTCTAGTAATTTCTGATTGAGATGCTTGGTTGATCAACATACACATTACAAACCACTCTCACTCGAGACAATTTTAGACTCGATCGGGATTAGACATGTTACACATCCGGTGCCAAGAAGGTACAGATGGTAGGTACATACAACAGTGAAGATTTGGTTTCTTGTAGCTTAACTCAATAATGTTAGAAACCTGGCTTGTGAAATTCTCAGAGTCGCTGCCATGCCTGAGGTTGTTATGTGTCAGAGGTTGTCATAACTGATTGTCCCCGTTTAATCTTCTTGGTGCACCTAGTATGGTAGTTTTTAATCGCTGTCAATGTTGTCTCATCATGTTGGTGACTTTTATTAATCATAAAGTGCGTGTATCGTCGTTTCCTAAACTCGCTGGCAGCCAGACGGTCCTGTCTATCCTGTTTCCCTGGTGCAGGTCTATATGATCCAGAACGCAAACGGTGTGGTAATATTGCTTCGAAAAGAGTGTTTCCCAACGCCGCTTGTGCCTCCCAATCCACACCTATGCAATGCAATGTAAACAAACCCTGAACAATGTGTTGCCGTAAGTCATAATTACCCGAACGCCTCCCCAAAACCACGTATGACACTCTTCGTGCCACTTTGTTAGGAGCACAGATGTGCTCATCAGACACCGTTCCGTGTGAACTGGGCCTGATTGAACTGATAAATCATGTCCACAACTCCAGCCTCCGCGGTCCCAGCACCCTCGATTGCGCTGTTGTCCCTGCTCAAGGTTCTGGCTGGTGATGTCTGCCAGGCCGATTCATCCATGCCATCTCCATGACCGTACACTTCTTCATCATCGTGACGACCGACACCTCTGTCTCCCTTGTCATCTTCCAGCGATTCCTCGATGATGTTACTTTCACCGGGGTGTCTGTTTTGTTGAATGCGGTGTGGGTGCGAGGCCCGACTCGGGTTTACAAGGTGTGATGGCGGCAAGTGATGCGGATCCAGGAGAATGGACGCCATGGGCGAAGGTGCCACCATGCCTGGCCCGGTGCGTAGAGTTTGGGCGGGAGCTCTGCCCATTGATCGAAATTCACTTCGGCCCATCCGGGAAGTCTGCATGTCAACACCAAGAGGCGGCGAGTTCAGACCAGGCCAGGCCGGCGGAGGGTGAAATTGATTCCGCATTCCGGGTGGGAGATGCGCTCCTGGGCCAGACTTTGGGTTGAGAGCAAAGTTGCCATAATTTCCCATGAAACCGTAGTATGATGCTTCCATCTTCCCATGCTTGGCCGAGTAGTACTCGTCACGTACGTCGCCACCGTCATTCGCCTTCTTCGCGTTCGCCGTGGCCTTCTTGAAATCAAACTCGGCAAATGTGCACACATAGCCTAGCCCGTCGATGTGAAGCGTGAACTCCCGGAAAAAGTCGATAATCTGGTCGCTGCACTTGGGAAGGCTGAAAAACAGGACGAACGGCGTTGTCAGGATGCCCAAGATCTCTTCCAGAAAGATAACAATCTTGGGTTTGTATAGCTCAGCAAACTCCAACTTAATGTCATAACTGTGGAGCCTATCCTTCCAGTGGTCGGGTTCGTAGTGTGTCCATTCGATCACGTTGCGCATGGCATATTCTGGGTCGAACACCGCATCATCTTGAGACTGCATACCATGGGCAACCGCCCATATACTACCAAAAATGGCCGTGTAGAAGAGCACGGTGCGATCCGGTGTGATCTCAAAGCCGAGGAAAAGTTCGGGATCGAAAACCGATGCAATGGCCAATACGGTAGCCAACGCCCCCGAGACAAATGCAATGGACCGGGCTACCATTTCAGTCTTAACCTTTGGGAACTGGTCCATATAGTGAGTTGCAAATGCCTTTGACATGTCGAGACGCTTTTGGAAGAGGTGTGGTAGCTCGTTGAACTCGCGAAATTTCCACTCGGCAAGGGGCGTGTACGACCGAGACGACAACACAGACGGGTTCTTTTGGATTTCCTAGCCAAAGTATAAGCATCGGGACACAATCATACACATCACAAAACAAAAAATAACTTACATGATAATACATCAAAAAGTAATAGATAACGAGATAGAGCGACACGAACGGCGACAGCAATAGAATCATGATGCCAGCGAACTGGAATCGGGAGCGCAATTTTTCACTTATCTCCCCTCTGCGGTCAGATCGCAAGAATTTCTGGTTGACCTGGCCCTTCTCGTCAAACACCATGTCGAGAACACTGAACATCAGAGTCCACTCCAGAGTACGAGAGAAGTACTGCCGATTTCGCAGGAAGGGCAGCGGAATGGTGAGGTCCAAAATATCCTTGTTGAACAGGGCAATGAGATAGTTCTCACGTCTCATGATGCGATTCGCAATGTCGGACGCGTCTAGCCTTTCTTTGGACTGGCTGCCGATGAAATGCCTCTGGAGCGGGGTCAAGGTCGTCGCTGTCTTCGAGTTTTGGTTTCGCAGAGCCATTACGCGTGCAACCACTTCTTGCCAGGTGATGGTCTGCATGTCGTGATCCGGGATGTTGAGCAGATGCGTGTAAAAGTCACGGACGTGAAATAGCCGGCGGAGGTCCAAGATATATTGGATTGCCTTCCATATGAAATAGAATGCAAAGAGCCACAGACCAAGATTCCACCACCCTGACATTTTTCTGGTACACTGTGGAATAATGATCTGCGATAGCTTCTGGCTTCCGCGGATGAGACTGTAGTCCACACACTGCGTAAGAAAGGTCAAGAGGACAGCTATGAAGGCCACGTTACTAAGCCGCGTCAGCAGTGGTTTCTTCTTGTTAGGTCAACCCCGTGGACGTACCCAAGATGCAATACCCGTTCAGTTATGATCGCCTTGATGCCACAGCCCATGTAGTAATCGTAGACCTCTTTGATAAACTTGTCAAGGTTCTGGACATTCGCCCATCTCCATTCCGCCATCTTCTTCGCGTCGAGAGATGCGCTCGCAGAGAATAGAGAGCCCGGGGCGCCGTTGCCACGTCGAGTCTCTGTGAATGGCTCGGCGCTGTGAAGAGGTTGATGGGTCTGAGTCGTTTCCCATTGGGCTCGCGCATTAGATGAGCCGGGCATGGCATAGCCAGTCTGCCGACTTTGCTTTCTTTTGGGCTTTCCTGCTGGGTGAGCGCCTCGAGCTTCGACCAGAAGTGAGGCCGGAACATCGTTGTCGGCATCGTCGTCGTGCGCAAGCCACGTCGACCGGTCATTTGGGTGCCCTGGCTGGACTTTCGACGCCGGTGTTTTCCGCAAGCCTCCTAGCGTCGCACGGCTGTCATCGACGGCGAGGCCCTCCACATGATCGAGATCATAGTCCTGGAAGTTGTGGTTGAGGTTTTCTTCGTCAAGCAGGCCGGCTCGCGATCCCCCGCCATATCCTTCGGAGTCGTGCCCTCGGAGCTCTTCGTAAAACGACCGCCCCTGTGCCGTGGGCATCTTCGAAAACACCTTCGGAGGCATCTTCGCCTCAGTTTCAGAGTTTGAAGCCGCCGAGAGCGTCGTGTGTCATGGAGAAACAGGATGAAGCAGTAGATGAATCGTAAGGGAAACGGGCGTGCTTGATAGTGTGGGATGTCTCTGCCTCCGCGGTTGGGTGGGGGGGTGCTGTTGCAGACAAGACAAAGCAGAAGAAGCTGATAAGGGCAAGCTGCAAAAGCGGCACTTGTCACACCTTTAAAGCCAAGGTAAAATCAGTCAGTCAGGCGATGCTGCCATCTGCCAGCCGCTTCGGTTTCTTGTCTTGGAAAGAAGCATGCGCAGCAATAGGTATTATACCAAAACCAGTGCAGAAGGTTGGCGTTTGGCTGCCTTGTTGAACCTTCCTGGTCAGCTGCCGCGCCAGAATGACGATGGATGGGTCTGATTGGGAAGGCGGTGTGGTGGGAAGGGCTCGCCAAGGCCCTTATCGCTTATCTATTCTGTAGTCCCTAGTGTACAGCTCACCCCCTGTAATTCATTACATCGTGACAAGCTCCCGGGTGTACCATATCAGGTGCTGCTCTCAGCAACTTGCCTTGCCAAACACTCTTTTCTTCAAGTCACCGCTCCCAGCTGCTCCAAATGGCCTCTTCAAGCTCAGCGGCAACTGCTTCATTAGCAGCAAAGAACCCAAACCCTCTGTCATCAAAGGTTACCAGTGTTTTGTCATCTTCTTATGCAGACACCGAGTTTCGTGAGGCGCTGGCGTTATTAGATGAACGGGGCGTCCTCAACACAACCGACACTCGTCGCCAACTTCGTCTGGATTTACAGAAGGAGGTGATAGATAGCAATGGCGAAATCATCGATGAGTTCTTCAAGGTTTCCGAGGTGAGTTTCCTCGCAGACCAACATCAAGTGATTCGACTTGCAGATTGGCTAACCTTGATCTACAGCAACTCCGGCGTATTGGCGCCACTATCGGCAGACTCAATGAAAGTTTCAACGAAATGAAAAAGGAGATTGGTACTGCTCACCAGGCAACTTCGTCTACTCTAGAGGAAGCCTCGCGTCTCATGATTCAGAAGCAACAAGTCGAGCAAAAACAAACTCTTCTCAAAGCCTTCAAAAGCAACTTCATGCTTTCCGACGATGAGACAGCTGCTCTCACACTGATGTCAGAACCAGTCGATGACCTCTATTTTGCTACCCTCGCAAAAGCCAAAAAGATCACAAAAGATTGTGAGCTACTTCTTGGCTTCGAGAATCAGACTTTGGGCTTAGAGGTGATGGACTTGGCTTCCAAAAATCTTAACCTGGGCTTCCAGAAGCTGTACAAGTGGGTACAGAAGGAGTTCAAGACCTTGAATCTTGAAAATCCTCAAATTGGCTCATCCATCCGGCGAGCTCTCCGAGTACTGGCTGAAAGACCCACACTATTTCAAAACTGTCTGGACTATTTTGCCGAAGCTCGCGAGCATATCTTGTCCGACTCATTCTATACAGCATTAACTGGGAGCTCGGCATCTGGCGTTGAGAATACCTCCATCAAGCCCATCGAACTGGCGGCACACGACACCTTGAGATATGTAGGAGACATGCTTGCTTGGGTGCATTCTGCAGCCGTGAGTGAGCGAGAGGCACTGGAAGGTCTCTTCATCGGGGAAGCCGAGGAGATCAAAAAAGGCATCCAAGCCGGCAGAGAGAACGAAATATGGCGACTGGCGGACGAGGAAGGGGATGCTGCCGGGGATTTTGACGCCGTCAAGACGCTGAACGAGCTGGTCGATCGAGATGTTTCTGGGGCAGTCCGCATATTGCGACAGAGGGTTGAACAGGTCATTCAGACAAACGAGGAAACAATTCTGGCATACAAACTGGCCAACCTGCTCAGTTTCTACAAGAGCATGTTCTCAAAACTCCTGGGTTCTGGCTCGAGCTTAGTGGACTCTCTCGGATTGCTGGAGGCTGAAGCCCTACGGCAGTTTCGTTCGCTGGCTCGTGACCACGTCGCAGCTCTCCAGGGTGATTTCGCTCAAACTCCCACAGAGCTTCGACCCCCGGAATTTCTGTTCGAGGCGTTGGAGCAGCTCTCTGCCATCATGAAGACGTACGAGACCTCGCTCGCTTCATCTGCCGAAAAAGAAGCAGATTTTGAAACGATCATGGTGGAGGCTTTCGACCCGTTCATGTCGGGCTGTGCAACCATGGCGCAGACGTTACTCCCCCCTTCTGATTCCATCTTCCTCATCAACTGCTTTCTCACAGCCTTGAATTCGCTCGCTCCCTTCGAATTCACGCCCACACGAACTACTCAGTTGCAGGCCAAGGTTGAGACAGAACGGTCACATCTTGTAAAGAGCCAGTATCTCTTTTTCCGTAAGGAATCCGGGTTAGATGCTCTTATCACAGCACTCGGTGATCTGGGCAATGGAGCAGAAGACTTGGAGAAGGTGCCGCTACTTGAGGCGGCCCAACCGCCCGCACTGACGCAAGCTGGGCAAATGCTTGATGAATTCCTGCCCTCGGCGTTGATGGACGCCGTGGAGAATCTCAAGCACTTGCAGGATTCCAAACTGGTTCAACAAATAACCGAAGAGGCCGCTGAGAGGTTCTGTGTGGACTTTGAGCAAGTAGAAGAGAAGTTGATGTTGGTAGATGAGCTGGCCGAACAGAAGCAGGACGAAGCTGACGAACTTCAAAGTCTACGGGCACTATTTCCGCGAACTTCGGGGGAGATTCGCGTCTTGTTGTCGTAGTTGGTTAGGGTAGCTGCCAGGATCCATAGTCCGGGGAAATCGATGGATGTTTCCTTCCACTAATACATATTCTTACCCTAATAACTGAATGTGTTGCTTCCAACGGGATGCTGCGGGGCATTGTAACCGTAGATTGTTTTCCGACGGGTAGCGTCGACGTCACCGCCCCGCTATGGAGGTGTTCTCTTATCGCTCCTCTGGACCCAGGTAAGATAACACAGCCCTACCGCGCGTACTGCTTGGGGCAGCACTGGGCAGTCGGCAACCCCTGCCTCTCACCGTTATCGACAAGCTCCAGCCCACTGCAGCCCACTGCAAGCACGGCCTCCGATTGCGACTTGGACCTTGCGGACATTCCATCCAGACTTGTTCAGCCTGGCGATCTGAATCTCGAGTCCCTACCTTAGTCTAAACCACATCGATGAATCTACGACACATGCATACGACGAATTCGTGAAGTTGCCGAAGCCATTGGCCAGCTGAAACCTAACTCGACCGACTCCCACATTTCTCTCTACTCTCCTTGCTGCGAATCTGCACACCCGCAACGGAATGTCCACAGTCAACACACACCATCATGTTTGGCAGTAGAACGGCCAGTTCTGCCATGTCCATCCTGCAAAAGACGTATGATGAGAGCTACCTTACATGTTCTACCGCCGTATACTATGAGAGCCAGGTAGACCCTATCCATTCCCTCTTCACGTGTGTTTGATAGACGGACGGCCACTGACGTATGTGTTGTAAAATCAGGGCAACGAGGACGAGGCGATGCGATGTTGGCGACAGGCTCTGGAACAGCTATATGACCCTCACGCGAACAGAATACTCCCCAACTTCACCCCTCGCTCCGAGACGGAGAAAGCGCTGGTCGAGAGTCTTCGCCAATTAGAACTGCAGTGTAAGGAACGGATCGACCTCCTCGAAGCCCTCCGTCTTTCTCGTCTGTCGGCCCCTCAACATGACTCGCTGTCGTCCAGCAGCAGACCCAGCAAGTCATCATCCGACTCCCAGGACGGCGGGATATCTGGGCAACAGGATGGAGGTTGGATTGGGAACGGTACCATTCCTGCCGTCAACTACACCGACTTATCGCGACCGAATACTTTGAGGCGTCTTTCCTCCCAAACTAGGTCATCCTCGTCTGATCAGGTGGTTGTAGGCAGTCGCGGGCCACAACCTGGAAGCATGCCACCGCCCCTGCCTGCTCGAAAGCCGCTGCCATCGACGGCCTCCATCCCATCACCGGAAAGAAAGCCTTCGAGAACCTCTAGTCCTGAACGACATACAATGCGCACCACTCTACGTACGGGTACAAGAGACAAAATCCCGAAGGCTACACTGCGACGACAGCCTCCAAAATCGGCAGATGTCCCGGTACCAAGCAAGGCGGCTACCCTAGCTTGGGGAAGTTTAAGCCAGCGAGAGGGCCTGGACCAGGCATCAGGAAGCAGCCCTATTTCACGTCCAGCCCCAAACACTCCCACTCTTCCTGAACCGTCACGCAGAAGCTTCGAGCTATCCAAACGGCTTTGGGACAGCAACTCGAGAAGACTGGTGACGCCTCGAACGAGGAGTCCGAACAAAGACACCGACACCACGCCTGTTACAGACACACGGCGCTCTGGAGAATACCCCTTTCCACGAGCATCGTCGATTTCGATCAGCGCAGCTTCGACCGCTCTGAACGCTTTGGCTCTCAAGGAAAGTACCGATCGTCGTTCGCCAGAAAGAGAGCATATCACGAGGTTGAGGACTGCACCACCTGAAACTCCGCGGAGTAGGGCGCAAAGGGACATTTTGAACAATGATTCCAACATGAACGAAGGATCACCAGATAAACCTCTGACTAGAAAAACATCACTGGATTCAGCTACTGTTTCTCGCAGATCTGCGGGTCCTTCACTTTCAGCGGCACGAATCAAATCCACGCCAACCAGATCTGGTAACAAAAGGAAAACTCCACAGGTAGGCAGCAACAGCGACAGGGCCCGACCAAGGAGGAGCTCCTCACCAGTTCTATCCGAGAGCTCTTGTTCTTCGTTTGAAACCCCGGCACGGCGACCCTCTGCACAACACAAGCGTCTGACGGCAGAACAACAAAGAGAGGCTTCACTCATCGTGGACTCGATCATTCAGCCGTCAGAAAGCTCAGAAGACGACGAGCCGACCAAGGAAGCCAAGTCATGGAAAAAACGGAAGGCGGATCTCCTCAAGAAACTGCCGCCTGGAGTGGACGAGCACGCCGCAAAGCAGATTCTCAACGAGATCGTGATTCAAGGGGACGAGGTACACTGGAGCGACATTGCGGGGCTCGAAATAGCCAAGAATGCTCTCCGTGAGACTGTTGTTTATCCGTTTCTGCGGCCGGATTTGTTCATGGGCCTGCGCGAACCGGCGCGAGGGATGCTCTTGTTTGGGCCTCCTGGTACCGGCAAGACGATGTTGGCGAGAGCCGTTGCCACTGAGAGCAAGTCGACTTTTTTCTCCATATCCGCCAGCAGCCTGACCAGCAAATATCTGGGAGAATCTGAGAAGCTCGTCAGGGCGCTCTTCAGTTTGGCAAAAGTACTGGCACCGAGTATCATTTTTGTGGATGAAATCGACTCGCTTCTTTCGCAGCGATCAGGTTCAGGAGAGCATGAGGCCACAAGACGAATCAAGACGGAATTCTTGATCCAGTGGAGCGATCTCCAGCGCGCAGCAGCGGGAAGGGAGGTTGGCGAACGAGACAAGGAAAGGGGTGATGCGAACAGAGTGTTGGTTCTGGCTGCCACCAATCTGCCATGGGCAATTGACGAGGCAGCTAGAAGACGGTTTGTGAGGCGGCAGTATATACCGCTGCCCGAGGCGGAAACGCGGGCGGTGCAGCTGAAGACGCTGCTGAAACAGCAGACACATACACTAACTGATGAAGACATCGCTACGTTGGTTGCGATGACAGATGGTAAGTTGGCCTAACCCAGTACACCTGATTGTGAATGTATTGCTGATGTGCCCTATCTCTCAAACAGGCTTCTCGGGCTCTGATATCACAGCATTGGCAAAGGATGCCGCGATGGGTCCTCTTAGATCTCTCGGAGAGGCCTTACTGCACATGACTGAGAATGATATTCGGCCGATTGGATTGTCTGATTTCATTGCCAGCTTGGCCACTATCAGGCCAAGTGTGAGCAAATCGGGCCTAAAGGAATACGAGGACTGGGCGAGGGAGTTTGGAGAACGAGGGGGGTGAGGTGTCCTTTTGGGCTTATAGACGCATGCACTTCAAATGTAGAGGCGAGCCTGCACACTTTTGCTTATCTGTTTTATTAAAGCATAGCTCAGGAGTTCGTGGGGGGGATTGTCGATCTGTTTAGCTAGGCGGCAGGCAGGAATATAACAGAGCAGTTGCCTGCTCTTTCAGAAATAAAACAGTTCTATAAGCACTCATCCTTCCACTTCCACACTGTAAGACCCAGCATCTCCTGATCAACGATTGCCTCTATCACGCTTGAAATGTTTTTAATGCTTAGTTAGTATTTACACCCTTTGGTATATCTTTGATGCTACAAAACCTTCCTCCCAATATTGTGTGTATATGTACAAATGCACATGAAGCATTCATGTATCTTATTCAAATCGTACACCTTTTGGGCAGAGCCCAAACCCAGACTCGGTCTCCCAATGCCTACCTTATGCACCCACCCTCACTCTACTCCCAGTCGTTTTATTTTCATTCCTCTTGCTTGGACACCCAGCCGTACTTCTTCTTCGTCCTCGACGCCATGATCAAGGTCTGCATCTTCACCTCCTTCTCCGCCTTGGCCACCTCCGACTTTGCAAACTCCAGAGACCTCTCCACCTTCTCCGCGACCTCCTTCAGGCTCTTCCTCGCCTGCTTTGCGTCCCTCTTGATCGCCTTTTTCGTCACGAGCTCTTCGGCGGAGGGGATCGGGGGGCGAGCCGAGATGGGGAGGCCGGCGCCGGGGGCGATGATGTGCTTGACTACGTGGCGCTTGGACTTGGAGGTGCGCCAGCCGGGGCTGATGGCGACGACGTCGCCCTGGCGGAGGGAGTTGGCGGGGTCGTGGACGAGGTAGGTTTGCGGGTCGTCAAAGTGCTGTGGAAGAGGGCAGGTATAGTCAGTATGACAGGGAAAGAACAGGTTGATTGGTTGGGGGTGGGGGGAGGGGTTGTCTGTCTACCTACCTTCTTGAGGAAGTTGTTCCACTTTAGCCCTCCCACGCGCACTTTGACTGTCTTGTCGATCAACCCTGCGGTAACGACCACGCCGTGAATCTCACGCATGGAGTTCAGGTGGGCGAGGTTTTTCGCTATTGAGGAGGAGGCCATCTTGATATGTATGTTTGTGTGTGTGTGTGTGTGTGTGTGTGTCTGGTTCCCCCCTCTCTTGTGGTGACTTTGCCCAAAGATCTAGGTGCTGCCGATGAGTGACACCCCAAAAGCCAGTTGCTTTTCTCCAAGTTCCCTCCTCCTGTTGGTATCGTGGCCTCTCCAAGGTCTCGGTTCTCGTGTGCTGTCGTGGGGGGGTCTGAACCGGTGGTTCGGGAATTTGGCGGGTTGGCGGAGTCGCAGCAGCTCAGAGTTCGCAAAACGAGGCTGTCGTCTCCCAAAATTTTGGAGGCTGCACTACCAAAAGCCGGAGTGGGCGTTGAGATTGACCGGGGTCAGGCGAACCACAGTGCGGGTCTTTGCTGTTAAGCTGCTCGCCAACCTGTGTGCCAAGACTTTTCTTCCGCACTGTGGACGAATGGCTCAGCCTTGCGCTCTTCAGCCCCCTTTTTTCTCAAGACAACAAAAAAAAAAGGGGCAAATGCAAACATCATGTTGCGTCGCTGAAAATGGAGAACAACCCGCCCCAGGACACTTCCACTCAAATCACATTGGTCAAAAATTAGAATTATTGTAGCTATCTTGCGCAGTGCACGAGGAAAACGCCTTGCGCTATGCCCCTGTTCCGTTGATGCCATGTAGAAAAAGTGTATCCTCTGTAGTCCCCTCGTTACCATAATTTCGTAAGTGCAAAACAGTTCTTCCAATTCAACACCCAGCACGACGATTATCTTATTACAGCTCCCATGAGGGTCAGTATCCAACACCCCCTCAAGTCATGGATAGTGCTGCAGCTCATTAGGATACCGGTGCAGGACCGATCGGTGATGATGTTTCTGACGGCGTCCGCGCCTCAGTGCCGGTCGCAGCTGCCATTTTGGCCCTTCTTCGTGGTGGCGGGAGTTTTGGGGGCATCTTTTTCTGACCAGCCACATTAACGTGTAGGCGAGGCACAGGCAAAGGAGGATGAACGACAGGAACCCCGTGCTTGTGTCGGGGCACTTCCGGTAGCGATTTCTGCGCCCTTAGGGTCCTAGGTGGCGGCGGTCTGGGTGGACTGCCTCCATGCTCTGATTTGCCCTTGGTCTGCGATGGCATGTCCGACTTGCGACTAGGTGTCTTGACTCCGGGTTTCTCAGACACTTTGGCGATAACACTCACAGCACTACCGGTTTGTGACAGCGAGAGACTGCCAATCGGACTGAGTGACGGAGATTCTGGCTCTTCCTCAGCCAGCCATGGGGTGCTGGCTACTCTGTCAAGAAGACGGATTGTTGTCGGTTCGGGAGGCATGAAGTGCGCATTGCCGGTGCCGCGCAGAATTTCGATAAGACTGAGAATCTGCCCCCTTTTGTAATGAGGCGGTTTGCTGAGCTGGGTGTGAGCCAGCAAAGGGGCAAGTACCCTTAGATAAGTGTGTCTCAGAATGTCCATCTCGCTCGGCAAATCGAGCAAGTTCCGTATGATGACATCTAGCAGCACATGGAGATCGTTTGTGTAAAAATACTCGTACGTTGCCGATGTGGTAAAAAGCAGGTACAGCAGTTTGAGGATCAGTAGCTGCTGGGAAGTCTCTGTTTCTCGGTTCAGCAGCAGTATGATGTTCTCTCCAAAAGTTCGATAAGAATCCCCATAGACGCTGAGAAGTTTGATCACGCGGTTTGTGATGGGTGAGAGGGATGATGGTTCTGTCGCCGCCGATGTCGCCGCCACCATGTACTGTTCATTCAACACCAACTGAGAGGCAGTTAGCGCCAGGGCTCCCAAAGCGATCAAATTCAGAGACACTTACCAAAACGCGAATAACAGAATAATGATACGGATCATTGGCGTCATCAGCCAGAGCTTCGATGAGTTGGAAGAGATACGTGACGAAGCCATCGTCGATCTGCATCAGGTCCTCGTCCCGTAGCCGTTCAATGCGAGACATCTCATACATAAGCTGCAGCAAAAGCCGATGTAATCGTGAATCATTGCCCCCGCACCCCTTGATCAACTCCAGTATCCGCACAAAGCACCCTTCCTTGATCATTTGTCGGAAGGTCTCCTCCTCGGCACGGCCGTCGGACAGGAGAAAGTTGGCAATGACGTGTAGCGGCGCATATTCATCCTCCTGAAGAAGGCTGTATATGATTTGGGTTCGCACATAGTCCTTGTTTGCAGAAAATAATGGGCTGTCTATTAACTGCTCGGAACAGTTCGCAATCTCGTCTTCGTCGTCGAGGTATTCATCTCGGGCTTTGGAAACTAGATCGAGCCACGAGCGCAGGGCGTTATCGAGGAGTTCGTAAGAATCACATGGTGCAGAGAGAATCTGGTTCAAGGCTGTAGAGAAGTCGGTCGCAGTTAGCATTTGTGTCCTCGGGCCAGACTGGCAAGCATTCATTCTTCTTTACCTGCCCAAAATTGCTGCTCATTTTCAGCAGTCCAAGCGCCTTGGACATCGGCCATGTTCTCAGACGAGCCAGTGTTGTAGATGCAGATGGGTCATCACGATGGCTGGGCGTCCAGGTCGCATATAAGGAATCCCGAGAGGCGCACACACTCTGTGGTTAGACAATCCGGTGATCAGGGCGTTTTGTGGGTGGTGGACTTGGGACGGTCCGCCTGGCTGATTTCACCTATGTTGGAGGGGCTGAAGCACTGCGCGTGACGGATCGAAACTCCCAATCTTCGGTTTGGCTGCCGAGACGCTTGTCCTCTTCAGTTCACGTTTCGCATGCACGGGCCACTTATTCAAGCCCCATAGGTCCCGGGATGACGTCGAACGGGTGCCAGTTGCTCGGGTCACTTCTAGTTCTGGCTCTCCTCTTTATTTTGTCTTTTATTGCATTATTAACCCTCCACTCAGTAAGTGTATCAACTGGAACAACAGACAACGGCCGCCAAAGCTATGCAAAAAAAGTACCTAGGTAGCACACCTTCCTTGAACGCCTTCAACCATGAAAATTCCCAGATCTATCCTTGTCATGACCAATCCCATCACCGCACACCTGCATCTACTATTCTTCTTCTTCATATATCTTGGCCCGCTCCGCATACTCGCGGATATTGCTGACCACATAGTCTTGGATTCCGTCACCCTTGCCAGCTGCGATCCTCAAGATAAGCTCATTGAGGTTGGACCTTCCTAAAATGTCAACGTGATCGGCCGTGTTAGGTCCCCCACGAGGGTTGAACCTTTCAGGTTCGTGTGGCATCTCCACCACGGTAACTTTCGCACCAGCTGGGTTGTACCGCTTCATTTTCCACCCCTTGTTGCACATGTACCCGGTGCTCATAAGATTGACTGTCCCATCTCCCTCGCCCATCACAACGCCGTGGTCGACATCGCCTTGGATGAGGGCTGTGTCGATGGTCAGATTCAGGTTGGTGAGAGCTCCAAGCTCGGGAGAGCGGTAATAGTAAGCTCGTTCGGTGGGCTTCCCCACACCATAGAAACAGTACACCTTGAGGCTAGGAGCGAGAGGTAGGCGAGTTTCGAGTGGGTTGATCCATTTTCTAGGATCAAGCTCGTTGGCCTCAACCTCTTTCATAGTGTGCGCCACGCCTTGGGAGTAACTCTTTTTGACCGCATCCCGATACCAGTCTTCAGTCGTGTCATAAAGATAACTCATCGCATCGTCCACCGTAAAGTTCGTTTTTGGTATCGTCCAGTTCTGGTTGGTTCGAAAGTTGAGAAAGGACCCAAAGCTGACTGCTTGACCGGGCTGGTCGTCAGGCGCCCCATCCAGGTCACCCCAGATAGCATTTCCCCCCATTGGCAACATTGAGGACATTCCAGGCATGGCTCGGAATATCTCGGCTCTTTCGTCTTTGCTGAGGAACTTCTCCAGTCCATACACAGCAAAAGCATTCATTTGCGCTGTGTCACGCATCTCGCCCGACAAAATCGCCGCAACATCCTTGACCGCCCCAAGCATGCATCCACTGACATTGATCCACGAGTCGACATGTTTCTCCACCCAGTCATCACCACCTTTGCCGCCGTGCTCGGAAGCTGCCCAGTGAAAAAAGTAGAAGAGGACCTGGCTGCCCATGCTGTGTGACGTGAGGACAACTTTTTTGTTGTCCAGCTTGACGGCCATCTCGATATGAGCTTTCAACCTCGAGAAGTACTGGTCCCTCTTCTCCAAGTTCGGGTACGCTAACCGCCAGTCGTATGCCGCCGTGAACGAGTTGGTCGGATCGTAGCCCAAGGACGCCAGATTTTCGATAATCTTGTTCCAAATCCAATACCCCGTGATGAAGAAGTCAGTCGCGTCGAAGCCCTGTGCTGCCCTCAATTTGACACCCGGCGGGTCCAGCCCGGTAGCATGATCCAGCATAATGTGTCTCTTCCAGTTCTCCTTGTCCATAACCAAAGCTCTCATCATACTCCAGCTTCCCCAAAGCCTCTTCCTAAAATAAGGTAGTGATTCATTAGACGTTCCCCAAGACTCGAGGCCGGTCGAAATAACACCGGGGATTAGCACCATTGGGTGGTGTGAAGATAAGCCTTCGGAGCGAACCTTGTGGCCTACAGAGAAGGCATCATAGCTTTCGAGAAAATCACGCTCGCCATTCTGCCATGCGGTTGATCCGTTAGCTCAAACCCCGAACGCCAAACCGTACGGGATTCACTCACCACCAGCTCGCGCATATCCTTGACAAAGCCAGCAGGAAGAATCTCGAACAGATTGTCCATGCTCAAGTCCCCGAGCTCGGGAAACTCGAAATCGATCAGGTCATTGCTCTTTGCGAAGAAACCGGCTGCAATAATACCAAACAAACTTCCGAGAAGGAAAATGCCCGTGGTCTTCCTTTTCCTTGTTTCCTTTCTTTTATGGACAACCTTGACTTTCTCTCCGGGTCTCACGGGGCTTTGGTCGCGAGGCGTTTGTGCGGGCAAGGGCTCGGTGGGTGTGTCGTTGCCGTTGCCGAACACTCGTCGCCGCAGAGTGCTGGCCATCTTGAGACTGGGCGGGGCGGTGACCAGTGCGGTGCGGAATGTGTTGTGTGGATGGGTAAATTTCAACAGAGGAATGGCGACTCCTCCACTTCAGCTCTCGACAGCAAATCCAGGGTGGGGCAAGGGGTCTTTGACTGCCGGTTTCGCTTCTAGTACTTGTCGTTCATCCACACGTGGATTTGCTTCAGGCGGTTCTTGCTATTGGGAGATCTGCCTCAGCGTTTTCTAGAAGACCAAAAGGACAAAAGTGAAGCGATCATACCCGGTGTACTTTTTGTGTTTCATCATCCTTCAATGTCCGGTCCACGCCCACTCATGCAGCAACGCTGGTCTGAACTCGTGATTTACACTTCGCACGCGTATCAAGGTACTGGGTACCAAGCTACTACTTGCGCCTATACTTCAGTAGGGGCTCCAAGCACATTTCTTGACCGGAGTCAGGGCTTAAATAATATTGAAAGGTGCTATCTCTGCTATGGAGCATCTTCAGCTCGGATTAGTGTTTGAAAACACTCGCTGAGACATTGTTGTCTCTCGTCACATCAAGTATCGGCTACCGAGGAATGCAACTCGAAGGCTGCCGTTTCCTGACAGGTGGGCTGACAGGGTTCTGCTGCACAGGGTTGGAGAAGTCGACCCACCGAGGAAACGGGAAGAGGGGCAGCCTGCCATGCGACCGGGATATGGCATGTGAAATTCAATGACGAAGACCCTGGGACGATCCGATCAAGCGTTCGTCAGATCTCTTCTTGCCAGCACAACCTCCCCGCTTCCCACATCGTGCCTATCCTCAACGACTGCCACCGAACCCCTTTCCACGACGAGCAAACCTCGACATACAGATATAGGACAAGAAGCCCTTCTCCCCCCGTCCATCTCCAACGTCCACCCGATCTTTTATTTCCGTCTTCGAAGCTGCTGCCCGCTATTCCCGGTCCGTTCGTTCGCAGCACCCTGAAGAGCAGCAAACCCCGCCAGTCGTCCGCATGGAGCAGAGCTCGCGCATGGAACAACTCCCACGGGAACTGAAGTACATACAATACGAGCATCGTCTCGAGACGCAATATCTACCAGCAATCCGCGCCTTGATCTCCAAGGACCTCAGCGAGCCCTACAGCATCTATGTCTACCGCTACTTTCTCTACCAATGGGGCCACCTGTGTTACCTTGTAAGCCCACCCGACGGACTTCCCCCCTCCTCTCGACCCGCAAATCCATTTCCGACGACCCTAACCCCGCACCTCTCCTGCTCCAGGCTGTCGACCCTGAAGACTCCTCCCTAGTCGGCGTCATAATCTGCAAACTCGAAGCCCATGCCTCCCATTCGCCCCCCACCTTGCGGGGATATATTGCCATGCTGGCCGTGTCATCTGCCTACCGCGGACACGGTGTAGCAACGACACTGGTCAAGATGGCCATCGACTCCATGAAAAGCCGCAATGCCGATGAGGTGGTCCTGGAGACAGAGGAGACGAATGTTCCTGCAATGAGGCTATATGAGCGGTTGGGCTTCTTGAGATCCAAGAAGCTCCACCGCTACTACCTGAACGGCAATAGTGCATACAGGCTGGTCCTCCTGTTGAGGCCGGTGGACCCCGACTCCGCGGCCGATCTTGCTTTGGACGACGCTGATATTTACCGATGATGGATTCCCTGGACACCCACAAGAATAGCCACGGCATATGTCATGATCGTGACTAGGGATATGAAACAAGCCCCGGGAAATGATGTTTGGCTGGAGGTATACTCACAGGCTCTAGCATCCACTCAAGCACCGAGGGCCAAAAGGATGGGAACACTCAGGTTCACCGGAAATTTGCGGCTTGAAATTTGGCCATGAGCTGCCCCGTGAGATTCATTCAACTGTGGGGGTTTCAAGATATACGGTTGGGCTTATTACATTATCGATCCAGTCGGACATGCTCCAGCAACGTTTTCAAAAACATCATAATGGAGATCTGGCAGGGCCGTAACAGCTCTACTCAGCGAAACCCCAGCCAGCGCTGAACGGAATTTGCTGAAACCAAGAGATAGTAGAGGGAAAGAACAGCGATAGACGGGGAGAGTAAGTGTTGAAAGAGAGTGTGTACTTCGTGTTTATATTACTATTAGGGGAGGTATGAGTTTCCGCTCCTTACAAAAATATCAAATCGCTAGCTCCCGTGGGCTATCACCTGCTTCCTCCTCGGGGTATCACCCATTCCAACAAATATGCCGTGTACAGAGGCATAGGCCAATTTAGAAAGTCCTTTTCTCGGTCACTTCCTTAATGTACTCAAATATCTCTTTCGAGTTGTACTGAAAATGTGTATTAGCATGCATGCATGGAACGTCGATATGGCTCAGACAGAGCCGCAAACTTACCATCGAAGCTTTGATCCCCCATTCGTTCTCCCCGTATATTCCCAGTTCGGTCCAAGCATCTACAATACCGCGGATCAGTGTCATACATACACGAAACATCTTGGAATATATCGACATACCAGGCTTGTAGTAGATCAATTTCGCCCCTGGGCCTTGCTTCACCAGCTCCAGCTCTTTCATCCTCTTCAAGACTCTCGCCACATCATCTTTATCCGTAAAGTTCTCGGTGTACACGCATATCAGTCTGTCTTTCTTCTCACCGTGCCCATCATCATACCCAGTCGGCATCCGTGTAGCAACCTTGGCCGCGGTTCCCAACTGATTGTTCGCTACCGCCCTAGCCACCTTCTCCCACGTCTCATTGACGAATGCTACGTCCGGGAATAACATCCATTTCCCAGAAGTCTCACAGCATTCCACCGCTAGCTGTTTTAGATCCTCTATTGCCTCCTTCCTGGCCACGGCGATGTGTCGTTTGGCGACCAAGGGGGAGTTGGGGTAGGCGGCGGTGGTTTTTTCAATGAAGGATTTGAAGAGGTCAAGGCGTTCACGGCCAGCTTTCATAAAGCGGCTGTGGTCGGAGCGGGGATGGGGAGGTAGGTAGGGGTTGGCGATGAAGATCCATTCTAAGCCGGGGCGGTAGTTGGTCGTGGCTGGGGGTAAGCGGGCGAGGAACTGAGGGATGGATTCTGTGAGTTGGTAGGCGGCGTGGGGGATTTCGGAATAGGCGTTGTGAAGACGTCCTGCCGCTGGAGGGGAGTGGGAGGTGGACTCCGAAGCGGTGATACGGGATATGATGAGCTTGGTGCGCGCTTCTTGCGAGGACCAGTAAGAGGAGGTGTTGTAGGCAGCCACACGGGACTTGAGCTTGGAGATGGTTTTGGGGGAGCCTGGAGGTGTGTTAGGTTTGTATGGTATGAATAGGTGGCTGATGAACTGGATAAGCTGGCTGACCGTAGAAATCCGAATCGTCTGAGTTATCCATTTTCCCCAAGTTGGACGAGCGGTGTATCTAGGTATGTCTGATCGCTGCTGGAGAAAATGTAAGTCTCCGTCGTGATGTTCCGCTTGTGAGTGGGTTAAGGTTAGACCTGAGCTATGATAGAGCTGGTGGAGTTTCAAATATGCAGGTACCCTTCAACTTTAGTTTACCTTGCGTTACGATCCTTCTGGAAGAAGATGGTCCGGAAGGATATTCGCATGATATTTTAAATGAATGGAGAAAGTGAAAAAAAAGTCATGAGAGTCTAGATAAGTCGGTCTAGTGAGGCCCTGAGGCTTCATTCAGAACTGACCAATCCGGTGCGCCGGGGATAATTGTTAAGTCCCGAAAAAGAAAGTGCGACCAGCATCAAATCCTGAGTGTCTACAACACAACTCACAAGCCCCGGCAAACAACCCTTGTTCTCAACGTCATCAGCTTTCGAAGGTGTCATAAAATGGAAAAGGACTCGAGCAAACTGATTAATTCGATTTGGTCGCAGGCGTTGGATCTTCCACCAAGCTGTGTCGAGTTCTGCCCAGCTCACCCCTCTTACTTCCTAGTAGGAACCTACAATCTACAAAAGGATGATGTTGATATTTCCCCAGAGCAAGAAGCTGGCGATGATGATGACAACGACGACGCAAAATCACAGGCTGGTAAGCCAAAGAAAGCTCAGAGTCGAAATGGAAGCATCCTCGTCTTTCAATTACAGGACGATAACAAGATGTGAGTCACTATGTCCAGCTCCGATTCTGCTGCACGCCTAACCTCCTTGAAGAGTTCCCATTCAGACCGAGCCTCAGCCATCTGCTTTACTGGACCTTCATTTCAATCCAAATGAGGGATTCCAAGATATCTGTGCAACAGTCTCGAGCACAGCCACCCTTGCCATCTTCAAGTTCTCGCCCGCATCTGAGGATGACAAGCCTTTGAAGCACCTAAACACGATGGATATTGCATCCCTGTCGGGAGGTGATATTTCCGCTGAAGAGGGGTCGGAAATATTGTTCCTGTCTGTCTGTTGGCACCCATCCCGAGCAGATTTGTTGGCTGTTACCACCAATACTGGCCATGTCTATTTGGTGCACCTGCCAGCTTGGGACAAGGGTTGGAGACTTCATCCAGAGCCGGCGATCACACATACATTGGAAGCCTGGACGGTGAACCTGTCTCCCAATCTCGGAGTCACCGGCTCGCCAGACGAAGTACCTTTTAGAATATTCTCGGGAGGTGATGACTCCAAGTTGCGTTTCGGAACAGTCACATGGAATCCTTCCAACGATCATCTAGTAGAGACTATCTCTGCGGTTGAGGCTAAGGGCCACGATGCTGGAGTGACAGCAATCCTGCCCCTTTTTGTCCAAGACGACGGGTCTGAGCTGCTTGTCACAGGGAGTTATGACGAGAACATCAGACTGTTTTCGCTGGCTCCATATGGCAGGCCCAGGAACCTTGTCGAGATGGGACTTGGGGGAGGCGTGTGGAGGCTGAAATTGGTCAATCTGGACAAGACACCGAGCAAGGCCTACAACTGGAGGGCACGGATTTTGGCGTCCTGTATGCATACCGGCTCGAGGGTGGTAGATGTTCTGCAGATGGTAGATGGGGAGCACCACGTCCGAGTTCTCGGCCGGTTTGAGGAACACAAGAGCATGAACTATGGAAGCGACTTCCACCCGGAGAGGAAGGACAAGTTGACGGTTGTGTCGACCAGTTTCTATGACAGACTTCTATGTTTGTGGCAGCTAGATTCGGTGTGAAGCTAGAAAGCAGGATGGCAGGATATGTCTCGATTTAAGCTGCTACCACGCTTATATCATGCCTAGAAAATGATTGTTGAGTGTGTGTAAGTGTGGGAGGTTTGCTTTGATGATTGGTGAACTCACTGTGAGACATGGGAGGGAGTCTTTTGCATAGGTAAGGTACTGCGTGACGCAATCCCTGCCTGGCCCATGAACAGGCCCTTGTCCACTAAATCTAATTGACCGCCTTCGCTGCATGGCCCAGGAGCCGGGGGGCGTTTCTGCCCCGCACTAACCCCAAGAAAGCTTATTAGTCGCGCCTAAGCGCGCCTGACACGCCCCGTTTTCGGTACCTCGGTGGGTAATTCCCCAAGTCACTTTATTTCGACTCAAGAGTCAGCAGACAAGAGAGATTGGACTGCTGGGCTTGCAAAATAATATCCAGACATCCCTCTTGACTTTTTCTTACTAGGCAAAAAGTCTTGGGCTGTCACTGTCTTCTTTTAATTCCATCTCCGCCAGCTTTTTTTTGTTCCATAAACTCAAAGGAAGGCCCTTTCGCCCTGTCTCTTCTGCCTGCCGCTTCAGCGCATCGCTTTTCCCATCGTGCGATTTGATCTCGACTTGCTTCACACCGAGCCACCATAGCCAGCTGCGATCTCCTGTTTCCATTGTCTTCGTTAGGCCGGACGACTCGTCTTCTTTATCGCGACCAAACCCTACCTGCTGTGCGACTGCTGCCTTCATCATGGCGGCCATTTCGCCAAACGGCGCCCCTGGCGGTGAGGCCATTCTGGCGAGAATTCACGAAGCCCTCAAGGTCGTACACAGCCCATATTCTGCGAATCAGGCACGACAAGAAGCCCAATCGTTCCTCGAGGAAGTCAAGACGCTCGGCGACGCCCCATCTCATGGATACAACCTCGCTTTCGACCGGTCACAGGCCCCGATTGTCCGTCACTACGGCCTGTCCCTCCTCGAGCACGCCGTGAAGCACAAGTGGTCCGAATATAGCCCCGAGCACCAGACATACCTCCGAAACTGGGTCTTGCAGCTGTCCGAGGCCGTCTCGAGGGAAGATCCATCATATCTAAGAAATAAAACTGCCCAGCTGTGGGTAGAGATAGCCAAGAGATGCTGGGCTGTGGAGTGGATGGACATGGACGAGCTGCTTGTTCGTCTCTGGAGGGTTCCAGAATCGCCAGTTCACAAGCAATTTGTCCTCCAGATTTTGGAAACACTGTCTGAGGAGATCTTCAATGGCGACGATTCGGTAGTAGCCCTCCGCGAAGGAGCCCTCAGCAAGGCTTGTGTCGAAATCTTTACTCCTGCCGCCGTCCTGATCGAGGCCTTCCCCAATCGCCAGGTCGGCCCGAATGTGCGTTTTGAGGAGGAAGGATGGCTCAGTAGAATTACACAGTTCGTCACCGACTGCCTCAACAGCGGGGCGGTCGAGCAAAACGAGGACGCTGCGGCCTGTGTGGTGAAGGGGCTCAAAGTACTCACTTCAGTTGTCTCCTGGGCCGTTCCCAAGGCTGTCAATGCCGTTGGCAGTCGCCCCATTCTATGCCGTTGCCTTGCAACTCCAAATGTTTCTGTACAAAAGGTCCGCGCCCTCTTCTCAAGTGCCTGTGCTGTGTTCCGTACCGTTCGCTAACAGGCCTCAAGGCTGCACTCGAAGCCCTCCATTCACTCTACAACCGAACTAGTTTCACCGACGAGGACTTTATCGACCTCGTTGTGCCAATGTATGGCGAGGATGTGGTGGATCTGTTCAAGCGCCTCTTCGAGTGGTCCACCGTTGACGCCCAGGATATCGACGATGACAAGTATACATTCGCCAAGAAGTTCTCCGAGGCAAGCATGCACCATTATATCATGGCAAGACAGTGTCTGTGGTGCTAACAGGGTATATAGACAGTGTGCTCCCTGGCCAATTATCTGGATCGGAAGTTCGCCGCCATCCCACCCCAGACAAACGTGCAGGGGTTCTTCCAACTCCTCATGCTGGTTGTCAAGAGTCAAAGTCTCGTCGTTTCGATCCCGGTCATGGTCAGCTGGACTCGTCTTTTGAGCCACCGTACCCTCGGCCCGGCGGCATCCAACATGCCATTCATCCCAGATCTTCTTGAACTATGCAGCAGTCGCTTGATACGATATGAGAGCTTACCAGAGGATACTGAGGACCCTACATACGTGTTGCTACTTGAAGATACAGACACGATCCCCGAGCGGCATGCTTTCCTTGGAAACTATCGTCGTTACAGTTGCCAGGTCATCGAAAGCATTGTTAATCTTCGTCTGTCCGATGCTTTCTCACACATCCTTGGAAAGGCAGAGGCTGCGTTCCGGACTCTCTATGACGGGCAACCGCCTCTCAATGGTAAGCTTCAAACTGGTGGCGTGATTGTTCCCAAGACTGACATTACTTGCAGCTGCAAACTACTCCAAAAGCTCGGTTCCGGTGTTGACAGTGGACACACATGCTACTGTCATCGAGACAGCACTTAGGGGGTACATAAAGTGGAGGTCGTCGCGTAACTCGACTCCTGAGGAGGTGAGTGACTCTTGTCCATATCACTCCGTGGTATCGAATTAAGCTAACTTGATCAAAACATAAGGAGCAAAAGGTTGTGGCCATTGAGGACCATTTCGAGAAATGGTGTGGACAGCTCCTGGAAATGAAGTTTGAGGTTTGCATTTCAGTCTTGTTCCTGTTTAATATAAAACCACATGCTCACATCTCGCCAGGATCCTCTGATTAGGAAGCGTGTTCTTCAGCTTCTTGTGGCATTCTCCACGAGTGCTCTCGACTCGAACCCGGGCTTCATGTTGAGGGTGCTTGAGCATATTTTGATGACTTGGCCAGCTTTGCAGCCCGATCACAAGCTCCTCAACGACGCTATCAGAGACTTGCAAAACGAAAGTATGATAGAGCTTCAGCGGCTGGCCTCCAAGATGCCTGACCACTTATTGGTAAGATTGTTCCCATTCTGTATCCGACACACGAGCGACTAACTCATGGTTAAGGATGTTTACGACCAACTGGAAGCCAAGATCAAAGAGATGATATCATCTGGTACTCTGGATGAGAAGCGCCAGATTGCGTATCAGAGTTTCCTTTTCATTATCATGTGAGTCTTACACAATTCGAACTGCGCCGAATGTAACAAGTAGCTTACTCATCCAAGTCACCGTTCCACCCGAATCGACCCATCCGTGCGCCTTCAGAGACTATCGTCGTTCATTGAGCCTGTTAAAAACCAGTGGAAAGACGAATCACTCAAACAAGCACTTGGCTCGTATGATGGCTTCTGCCAGCTCCTCGGTCTGGACAAAGCGCAGAGATATCTGGCCCAGCGCCGTATACACGAGGTGGCCGATTGGGGTGCGGCGGATCTCGATGCCGAAGGCCTTGCTCTCCAGGCCGAGTTGGAGCAGAGACAAACCGTAAGTGCCTCCGGCGCTGTTGTGTCTTGTACCCAGCTAACCAGTGCCGCAGATGCTGCCCCTGCGGATGACCAAATCATTCTTAACCTACTCGGTCGAAAAGCTGGAGAAGAACTCGCCTCCTTACCAAGCATCGTGTGCTCTTTGGCAAGACAGCTTCCCGCTTATTCTCCCAGAGCTGCTCAAGTTCTTGAGGTACGCATTCGTTGCTTTGGTGAAGTTGATAGTGTGACATCCCGTTGCTGACCCTGATCTAGTTACGCGCATGCGTCCCACAACCCGAAGAACTGGAGCCAGCTGCCAGTAGAGATGCAATCGGTTGCCACACGTGTACTGACTGACCGCTTTTGGCAAGCCGGCATCTCCGAGGGGAGCAAAGATGACTTCTATGCGCGGGTCCTTGGTAAAAAGAGCACACTCGAGGGCCTGGCGTCGACTATCCGTGGCTCCGTCCGGTTCGTGCGGGAAACGTGTTATGCCATCATTTACTGCATGAGTCGACTCGATATGCAGTTCTATGGCTTCCTCGAGCTCCCAGGACCACTTGCGAACGCATTGTTTGCAGACTCGTTCTGTCTGTCAGCGCACCAGATCATCAATCTGTTGAATCTGGTCAGGTACCTGGTTGATCACTGCCCCGTGGAGCTCCGGGAACACTTCCTGCCTCCCATTCTCGCCACCTGCTTTGAGCAGATGGATACCAAGATTACATCCGAATGGGATAAGCTGGGCCAGCGGGAGGCTGTACAGGCCGGTGGGGAAGAGTTGACGGAGGAGATGAAGGCCGAGAGTATCCTTCGGCAACTCACATATTCCGCCGTGTTGATGGTGGCTGATGTTCTTGACCCATCACGAATCTGTAAGTTTTCCGTTGCTCAGCCTCTTGCCATTTCCCGTACTAACCTAGATCCAGCTGGTCCCGCTGGCAAGGTGGAAGACGGAGCACCAGAGAAGAAGCTGCCTTCTTTGCGCAAATTTTGCTTGATGAATTCGGTCATCACTGTTCCCCTGTTGGTCTTCTGCAGTCATGCCATCAAAATGCACGACGGACGATGCTGTGGCGTGGTACTGCGCGTTTTCAAGTCGATCGTGCCCGAGTTCCACCGTACTGATCAGCCGAAGGCCCATAAGGAGGGTGGAAGCACAGCGCTTTTGGATGACGGCTTCCCCATTCCCGAAGAAAGCGCCAGGGAGATTCGCGAATTCATCTCTGCCGAAGTGTTGAAGGCTGCCATCACAGCGCTCCACGATCCATATTTTGTCGATTCTCAGAAGGATATCGGATCTCTGATCGCGCATATCCTTGCGCACTATGCTTCCCTGACACCGACTCCGCGAAACATCCTCGTCCAGTTGCCAGGAATTAGGGAGGACCAGGTTGACCAGACCATTCGATACGTTTCTGGACCAGGCGTGCATTCAAGGCAGCAGCGCGCCATGGTGTTGGATTTGCTTCGAGATCTCAAGGGCGTGAGCATCTCCGAGATGGGCAAGCTCAGCAAGAGCCTCGGGACTCCGTCGCGAAGCAGCAAATCCAAACGGAGCAAGATGGCTCAAGAGTTCATGACTCCAGCGGACACGACACGTGGGGGAAATCCCAGTGATGGATCCGGAAGAGGCAAGACGCCAGATCTTGAAGGAGTAGCAGGCATGTTCGATGAGCGGTAGAATAGGTGGTTGACATTGGCTCCAGCTATCCGCTCTTTCATGGTTTTAGTTCGTCAGCGGTATGATTCCGTTGCAAAGCGAAGGATGGGAGCGAACAGTGCTTAGGCGACAGCATTGTGATTTTACATGGATTCGGAGAGGGCAAGAATAAAAAATATTGGTTAGGAAGCATCAGTTGTAGAGACAGCGCGTCGATCATTGTAGAATCTTGAATACAAGCCCCGTAATACTGGGCATCATAATGCCTGGACGATGGACCTGTCGTTGTCGGTTATGATGTGGGTGTGGTGATATAAGTGCACTACTGATGTCGTATGTAGGTAGCCCTGGCCTAGACTGACAGGGGGATGATGGGTGGGTGTTTCGGGTGATTATGTTGCCGATGCTGGTGTGGTTGGACCAAATCCCCCTCGGCCCTGACGCTCTCTACCTTTTCTACCTATGACGATTGCTTGGGCACAACTCGGTTTCTTGAACTTTCCATCTTGTTGTGTTGCACCATTTGGACCTCGGTAACAAGCGCCACTGAGCTCGCCGCCCTCTCAGCCCGGTTCAGTCATCAACAACCCCGCTGTTGGCAGGATTGCCAAGTCTTGGGGTAGCTCAAGTCGTATTCGCCGACTATGACCAGAAAAGATCATCATCTTGGGTTCACCGCGTTGCCAAACCAACCTCTACAGCCGGAGGTTCGCCATCTTGGAATACTCCTGAGCCGAATAGGGGGGTAGAAAAGGGGCGATTTGCCCCACAAATCGCTATATCCGTCCAGGTCCCGTTCTCTTCTTACACAGCTCACACCGCATATTCTCAGCCAACAAGGAGCGAACTAGACTCAGAAAACTAAAGACCAGGTAGCCATATACTTGTTGTCACGGATCGAACATTGCTTCTTTCCATGGCAAGTGTTTGGAAACACTCTGACTGACTTGCAGCACAGTCTAGTTGATCGCCCGCCAAGCGTATGTGATGCGTTTCATGCTGGCATAGAGAACCGAAAGAGGACATCGACAACGATACAACTCTGCCGCCCCCAAGACGAAGACTTGGGCTGGAATCCCTAGACAGATCCATATAGTTTTGCAGATCCGGTTCTGGCCCCGAAGGATTGCGCGTACCTTTCTTTCTTCCACGCAAAAAAAGCTTACCCGGTTTGGGCCTGATGAGAAGCTGTTTTGCAAGAAGATCAACCACTCAAGATGGTTTATTTGGGCAGACCGTCCAAGGGTTGTCAGATGTGTAGGACGAGGAGGATAAAGGTATCTACTCGATTTCCCGGCGTGATAGAGACAACTGCCCTTCTTCTATTGTTGATGGCTAACCACCCCAGTGCGATGAAACAAAACCAACATGCAACCAGTGTTCCAAAGCCCGTCGACAATGCCCAGGCTACAGAGACGAATTTGATCTCCTGCTTCGAAACGAAAATCAGGCGGCGGCTAGGAGGGCACTGAAAGCCAACACAGCCAGTGCTTCCTCCTCCAGCGGCAGCAGCAGCAGCGGCAGCAAGAAAGCCATTGCCCTAAAAAGCTCACAACCGCACCCCCGACAACAAGCATTACAGCTCTCCAGATCCCAGACAGCAGCACTCGCCAACTCTCTGAGCATTCCGGCTGAGGATCTGGCCACTTGTCACTTCCTATCTAATTTTGTTCTGGTGCCGCAGCAAGAACAACACTCGGCAAGAGGATACAACCACTTCCTGCTCCCCTTGCTACAGCAGTACTCGAATGGTACCAACAAAGAAGAAATCACACACCTCAAGCACGCATTCAACGCCTGTGCTTTGGCTTCACTGGGGGAAAGATATGGGGCTCCCGGTCCTGGCCGCGGCCATGGGCGGATGACAACAGGGAAGGAAAAAGAGACGCTCCTTCGAAAAGGAGCAGAAGAATACACACTTGCACTGATGGCCACGAATGCGGCTTTAAGGGATCCGGTTAGGTGCAAAGAGGATGGAACCCTGGCTGCTGTTTTGCTGCTGGGGATGTTTGAGGTATGTCTGCGCCGCCGCTGGTTCGGGGGAGATATGGAAAGGGGCTAAACTGTGACTCTTTCAGAACATAACCGCCAGACCGAACACCGGGTCAGCCTGGGGCTCCCATGTCGAGGGAGCGGTCCAGCTCGTCAAAGCTCGAGGGAAGAAACAGCTCAAAACAAACCTGGGGCTGCAGTTATTTATCGTTGTACGGTCACAGCTAGTATGCGGCATTCTTTTTGGCTTCTTGTCCTATTCCAGACCCTTGGCTGACATGCTGTAGATCATCCACAACCTCATAACTGCCACACCCCCCACCATGGGAGTTTCATGGTGGGTGAACGAAGACACAAACTCGGACCCAACCGCCACCGCCAGTGAGCGTCTCAACCTCTTGACGGCCGAACTAAGAAGCGAGGTGTACGGCTTCTTCTCCAGCCCACTATCACTCTCCTCCTCCTCGCCATCAGCCATCGCCGCGATCAAGGAATTCCTAGCCCGAGCTCAAGCCCTCGATGCAGAGGCTGTCGAATGGTTCGCCACTCTGCCCCCATCCTGGCAAATCGAATACATCCCGTACTCGTCCTCGGGTAACGAAAATATCTTCCCCGGTGTTGTGCATGTGTACCCAGATATGTGGACGGCAGCTATACTCAACCTCGCTCGTGCCACCCGGATGGTTCTCATGTCGATTATTGTACGGTGCGTTGCCTTTTTGGTCCGCCCAGGGGACTATCGGACGACGCCAGAGTATGCGTTTGCGGCGAGGACGGCGAGCAATGTGGTGGGGGACATCATTGCGAGTATTCCGTTTCATCTCGGGCATCTCCCACCGCGGAAAGATAAGAACGGGAAGCCGATGGAAAACAGTCTCACTGGCAGGGGGCTGGGGGGGTATTTCTTGACGTGGCCATTGGCCTGTGTGGTTAGCCATGATCATGTTACTAATTCCCGTAAGTCGTTATCACTCAATTTTTGGTCATGTTGGAGAGAGAAGACAGTTGCTGATCAAGGGATATACAGAAAGGGAATACGTGCGAGGAAGATTGAAGTATATCGGGGATGAGCTGGGGATCAAGTATGCGAGGCTATTGTCGACTCAGGTTTGTGAACCCAATTGTGTTGAGCTTCACTGCAAATACTAACAGATACGATAGCTCAAGATCAGGCTTCCAAGTATGCTTATCTATGAGGATGGCCGGCTTGCTGCTGCGGCGGCTGAAAGTAAAATCCCGGGGGCGAACAGCGTCGGGGGGACAGCCGGTGCTGTCATGCGTGCGGCAGGGCTCACGAGTAGACTCAAATCAGTGTGAAGAGGCCCAGCTAGGGGGGAATAACAAAGCTGCCTCTCATTTCAGTTTGTGTACAGCCAACGTTGATATGGCTCCCATGTGCTCGGTCGAGCAAAACAGATTACTGCCCGTGTCTCCTGATTCGTGGAAAAAGTCATAACAGTCATCAAGATGCTTTCCAGCTGATCTCTAACTAAGCCAAGCCTTGCGCCAGCATGCATGTGCCCATTCTGTGTGACAGTAGGAAATGAAAAGCCTCGTTTTTAGTCGCTGCCACTCTTGGGACTTTTCTGTTTTGTGAGGAAGTTTCTAACTCAATTGTTAGCAAGTCTTTGAGAGGTTATATGAATAATGACATACCTCTTGCGCTTCGGGGTATCAATCGCGTTCCCGCTTAGATCCCATGCCTTGACAAACCAACTTTGCGTAGCGTCCATGTACGACTCGTCCTTTATATTCTTGACGCTGACACGAAGGCCATCTTTGGTGAAGACCATGTTTTTGTCGCCCATCTGCTTCTCAGCCTGATCCTTGATCTTCATGACGGAGACGTAGATCTGGTAGCCAACCCAGGCCATCACGCCCAACACTGCCAGGGCGATGAACAAGGGGATGAGTTGCCTGGTGGGCTTGGTTAGTTGGGATCTTTGTGGCCTGAGAGTTCAGGAAAGTCAAACCTGGCTGCTGATGGCGGCGGCGGAGGAGGCGCCTTTGTCTTTCCCCAAGCCATGATGAACAATGTGTTGAAAAAAGTCAAAGAGTCGAGGTATGAAGGAGGAGCCTTGTGGAAGGCGGGATACGGGTTTATCTAGTTTTGTCAAGAGAAAGACCAGAGAAAAAGAAGGTGATCGCAATTTAATTCCAGTTTGGTCACGGTGGGTGGACTGGGCTACCTTGGGTAGGTGGTGTGGCGGGAGGATGCCGTATGACAGCTTTTTGTAAGTTCTGTACGGATAGGTAGTTCTCTATTTCAATGCCCCTCCAAAGGGGACGACGGTCTTTTCCCACCTGCATGGCCGTTGCAGAGCTCTGAGCCATTTCAACCACTTGCAGATTGCCTCCAAGCTTGGTCAACCGGTAATCCATGTCGGGCATTGCAGCTGAGCGCAGTGCAATCCAAAGTGCTGCTGGTTGGTGGCCTCGCAGAGGTGCCGTGTTGTCCGGCTTGTCTCTGTTAGCGCAGCTCCAGCCTCGGGAGATGACGCGCCCTGGTGGGGGCAGTCGTCTACCCGGCGGGTACCTCTTCAATGGAGGGGAACCTCCACTGTCAACCTGAGCCCCGCGGCTAATCGCATGCATCTATCGAGGGTCTCAACAGGCACGCATCGAGAAGGGTTAATCAAGCTGCTGCACGTCAGTTCCAGGTTTCCGGCCACGAGGTTGCCCACAGAAATAAACACCTCCCACACCACATCACCAGAGTCCATCAAACTGGAAGCAAATGATTATCATAGATAGGCAACCTAAGGTAAGATACCTAGCTGGCCCTGAGAGTTTGTTTGGCCCAAGCTCCCATTCGGAATCCCCACATTTCCTACCGCATCCCTGCCAAGAGCTGTGTCTGTGGCTGGTGCTTCCCTTGCCTCACCGCACACCGAGACCTTGAGGCCAGTCTGTCCCGTCTTGCTGCAACCCCTCGCTGCCACAGGTGGACAAAGTTCAGGCGACAGCTGTCCAACCCGTGCCCCACCCATACACATAACCCTGAGACACCGCCCTAGGGAAGCTCTGCTCCACCAGCCACCACGCCTCACGACTGACGTCCGTCAGTCAACCGCCATCCATTCTTACCATCTTGCCAGGTTGCGCAAACCACCAAACTTTCCTCAAAGTCGGCCGCCCTTTAATTCCCGTGCTGAGGCTGCACTGCCCGCGCCTTGATCATCACGACACCTCACTTTTCTCAGCCGATTTCAGTCCAGCACAGCATGTCTGGTGCTCCTAACGACGGCTACGGCCAGTACCCGCCCCAGCAGCCCGGTGACCACCACCAACAACCTCCATATCCCGACCAAGGCTACGATAACGCTGCCCCCGCCCTGGGCCACGCCGCCGATCACGGCAGGAAAAAGAAGAGACAATATGCCGCCAGCGCGTTCGACGTAGGTGTGGGGGGCAATGTTGTTGCGGGAGGCCAGCCGGTTCCAGGGGCAGCTCCATACGGAGCTCCAGCTGCTGTTCCAGCCTATGGAGGTTATCCTGCGCAACCAGAGGTCCAGCCAGCCGTCTACGGTGCTCAACCTGCCCAACCATACGGCCAGCCCGCTGCTGTCGGCGGTTACCAGGCCCCGGATCCCTACTATCCCTCGCCCGGAGCCGCCCCGGCTCCTGGTGGCGTTGCCGGCCTGACTGCCGGCTTCCAGGGCATGAACCTGGGCGCTGGTGCTCCTGGCGGAATTCCACAACAGCAACCCCAACAGCTCCCTCCCCAGGCAAGGGCTGGTCCTCTGAATCAGCTTTACCCGACCGATCTCCTCAACCAACCATTCAACGTGTCTGAGCTGGACCTCCCTCCTCCTCCCATCATCTTACCTCCCAACGTAGGTGACTTGTGTTTGGGATTTCTTTTATCTTGAAGCATGCTAACCGATCTTGCAGGCGAGTGTCACCCCTTCTCCAGATGCGAATTGCCTTCCCAAGTACGTGCGATCTACGCTCAATGCTGTCCCGACGACCCATGGCCTTCTCAAGAAGAGCAAGCTTCCCTTTTCGCTGGTAATCCAACCCTACGCCGCTCTCCATGATCTTGACGACCCCGTGCCTGTTGTCCAAGACCAAGTCATCTCCCGCTGCCGGAGATGCAGATCCTACATCAATCCCTTCGTGACCTTCTTGGATCACGGTCATAGGTGGCGATGCAACATGTGCAACCTCACCAACGATGTTCCCCAGGCCTTCGACTGGGATGCTGCTGCGCAGAAGAGTGTGGACCGGTGGCAACGACACGAGCTCAACCACGCCGTGGTTGAGTTCGTTGCTCCCCAGGAGTACATGGTCAGACCACCCCAACCACTGGTCTACCTGTTCTTGTTTGATGTCAGCTATGCTTCCGTCTCCAGCGGTCTCCTCGCCACGGCAGCCCGCACTATTCTTGCCAGCCTTGACAGGATACCAAATGCTGATCGCCGTACTCGTCTCGGCTTTATGGCCGTCGATTCGAGTCTGCACTACTTTTCGGTTCCCAAAGACACGGACGAGAATGGCGAAACAAGCATGCTCGTGGTTAGCGATCTTGACGAGCCCTTCCTTCCGGTTCCCGGCGAGCTGCTGGTTCCCCTGACCGAGTCCCGCCGGAGCATTGAAAACTTCCTCACCAAACTTCCCAAGATGTTTGAGCATAACCAAGACAACGGTTCCTGCATGGGCTCTGCTCTTCGCGCGGGAGACAAACTGATTTCTCCCCTGGGCGGCAAGCTTGTGGTTCTGAGCGCATCCCTGCCCAATGTCGGACACGGAAAGCTCACAATGAGAGAGGACAAGAAGCTTCTGGGCACTTCTAAGGAAGGCTCTCTGCTTCAGACCGCAGCGACCTTTTACAAGTCTTTTGCGGTCGAGTGCTCCAAGAACCAGGTTTCCATTGACATGTTCCTCTTCTCGTCGCAGTACCAGGACGTGGCCTCTCTGAGCAACCTCCCGAGATATACGGGTGGTCAGACGTGGTTTTATCCAGGGTGGAACGCTGGGCGAGCGGAGGACGCTATCAAGTTTGCCTCCGAGTTTAGCGACTATCTGTCTTCGGAGATCGGGCTGGAAGCGGTTCTGCGCGTGCGTGCAACTACCGGCTTGCGCATGAGTACGTTTTATGGCAACTTTTTCACCCGGAGCTCTGACTTGTGTGCTTTCCCGGCGTTCCCCCGCGACCAGTGCTACGTGGTGGAGGTGGCAATCGATGAGAACTTGACCAAGGATGTCGTTTGCATGCAGACAGCCGTCCTGCACACGACTTGCAACGGCGAGCGCCGCATCCGCGTCATGACGCTTGCTCTTCCCACCACGACCAACCTCGCCGACGTATACGCTTCGGCAGACCAGGCTGCCATCACGACATACTACACGCACAAGGCTGTCGAAAGGGCACTGAGCAGCGGTTTGGATTCGGCGAGAGATTTACTCCAGAAAACGATCACGGATCTTCTACAGACGTTCAAGAAGGAGCTGGCAGGCGGCAGCATGGGCGGTGGGCTCCAGTTCCCATCCAACTTGCGCGGCCTTCCGGCGCTGTTCCTTGGCTTGATGAAGCATGTTGGCTTGAGGAAGTCGGCCCAGATTCCGTCGGATCTGCGGTCGGCCGCTCTCTGCCTTCTTTCCACTCTCCCGGTTCCCCTTTTGATGCAGTACATCTACCCCCGGCTGTACTCTCTTCACGACATGCCTGACAATGCCGGCATTCCGGACCCCGAAACAAGCCAGATCGTGCTCCCGCCCCCTCTCAACTTGTCATCAGAGAAGTTTGTTCCCTACGGTCTCTATCTGATTGATGATGGGCAAACGCAATTCCTGTGGGTTGGTCGTGAGGCAGTACCTCAGCTTCTCGTTGATGTATTTGATGTTGCGGACCGGACGCAGCTTCAGGTCGGCAAGGCCACACTCAAAGAGCTGGACAACGACTTCAATGAGCGGGTTCGGGCTGTCATTCAGAAGAGCCGGGACCACAAGTCCAAGGGCGTGGGAAGCATCATAGTCCCGCACCTCTACATTGTTCGCGAGGATGGCGAGCCTAGCTTGAAGCTGTGGGCTCAGACATTGCTGGTGGAGGACCGGGCGGACCAAGGGTTGAGCTACGTACAATGGATGGGCTCCTTGAGAGAAAAGGTGAGTTCCTAGTAGGACGGAGTGGGGGCATGGGCTCCAGCCAGTGCGACAGGCTTCATTGCTAACGCCGGAGTCCAGGTTGTTCAATAATCGAGGGGCGTCGTAGTGTAGCAGCAATGGAATCGAACTCGCAGACCAAGAAAGGCTAGAGACAGAGAGAGAGAGAGAGAAGTTTTATGAGTTACATCAATGAATAGCAATTCCCAACTTGCGTTACCGGGATGACTGAATACTGCGGGCTCGGAGGAGGTGACCGGCCCATATGTTCTGCTCTAATAGATATCTGACCGCAACTGGCCCAATCGGGGGTCCATCAGCCCTCTCTCGGTGCAGCAGCGTACGAGGTGAGTGGCGGAGGTTATATACAACTGTGGATGTATGGTACCCAGAATAGTAGCAATACCCCACTGGGTCGCCTTTGCTGGCCGCAAGGATGCGGCTTGACTTGCGGCTCTTGTATCCCGGTCAGTACAGCAAATGCAGGAACGGTTTCAAATAAGAAAAGTGAGAAGGGGGGGGGGATAAGGTAGATACGAATACTATTACGAAGAAATGCCGGGCAGTACATATGCATATGAGCAAAGGTGATGACTGATCATGATGATGAGAATGGGCATCGAATCGAACAAAAAGTGAGGGCGGTGCGAATGCTTGGTTTGAGCACTGATCCCGAATTATGGAATGGAGCTAATGTTTCCAAACAGCCAAGGCCGGCGACCAGGGCCCACCCCACCTCTCCGCCAAGCCATCATGAAACTGTAGCCATTCGTTTGGGAGACATCAACTCAGGTTGAGACACGCGCGCCGAAGGGGGGGTAACACTCAGCAGTACATACATACGAACAAAGGGTCTGTGTGAAAAACAATGTCTGGTCAATAAAGAATGTAAATTGGAGGGGGACCAACAGGCAGTGTCACTCACGAAATAGGCGCCCAACGGGAAGGACAAGACGAAGCTGAGTTGCGCCATTGGGCCATTTGGGCCATTGTCGAAGCGTGGGTAGCGTGTGAAGCTCTTAGCATGCAAGCCCAGCGAGCCTACTGTGCATAAGTGTAGACCGGATGAGCAGATGCAGTGTGATTCGTGATTTGGTGGGTGATGTTGTAAGATGGAAACCCAGAAGATGTTGCTCACCTGCTTGGTGTTAAGCGCCGACCAAACGGGAAGAGAAGCTGATATGACGGACGAGGCACAACGGCGGGTGATCGGGCGACCATGGATGTCGGCTGGCCGTTACGGTGCCCCTCCAGACGGTGGGGATTGCGACTCTCCGATATCCGTAACGAAATCAGGAAATCAAGGCTCAAAAGGAGGCGAGGGCGAAAGCTCCACGCGGGTTTCTCCATCCTGTCTTTGTCTGGCTTCCAGAAAAAAAGGAGAAGGTCTCCTGGCGCAATGGCCGTCTCGTTGCGCAGAGGTGCTATCCAAGGCGGGACCGGCTCTCCCGCTGCAACCCGGCGTTTTGAAGCCAACCCTGACGGCTTCAAGCGAGTCCAAATCGGGATCCGAACAGACCTGGCCGCCCTCCAAAAGGGAAAAGCAGCCCAGACCACCTCCCTCTTCTTGGGCCCCTGAACAAATCCACCGAAACGGGCCAGACAGATGCTGAGATCCACGGCCGGGTGCTGGGGGCTGCCCTGTCGAGGTGAGCCTCTCTGTCAACGTTCCAAGCAATGGGTTCCCGGTCTCAAGCCTGCGAGAGCATGTAATTAACACCTCCCTCTCTCCCTCTCCCTCGCCATCATCATCATCATCATCATCATCATCACCGTCTCTTCCTCCATCCAGTGTGTTTCCTGCACCGCCAAAAGAGGGACTGGAAATAGTCAAGTAACAGCGACGTAACTCGACCTGTGCATCTCATTCGCTGCAGCCCGCCTGCCCACCTGCCCGCCTTTCCCTCCAGTCCAGAAAGCGGGGCAATTCCCGTCTGTCGCTCGCGCACCCTGTCGCAAGAGAGATCTCCCGTTCCCCTCCTCCCTCCCTCTCACCCTCTCTTTTTTTTTTTGCGCTCGTTGCTTGTTGTTTCCTGTCGAAAGCTTGCTTCCTCACCGACCGGCCACATCCAGGGCGAAAACCAGCAAAGGTACGTGGTGTTTCTTGTGTCGAAGAGCTATTCTTGTTGTGATGGGCGCTTGGGCGTTGCCATGCTGCTCCCATCCCAAGTGTTCCCCCTCACCCCCCCTCTCCCCCCTTTCACAAACCAAAGGAAATGGACTACAGGTGGTGGTCTGGTGCCTCTCGAAAGAAGCAGATCATACGAAGCGTAAGGGGCGACGACGTAGCTTCGAGGAGAGCCAGGCGAGGTGTCTGATCGCCCGCCTTTCGGATAATCGTCACCCGGAGAACCCCTGGGCAACAAAACACACTCGAACTGAGCTTCTAGAAGTCATCGTTCTCGGATGGGGATGGGGGACATGTCTGCTGAGAGCCCAACCCCCGCGTCCCGCGCAGGGCTTCTGACACCTGATCGCCAACACTCGACGTTGGTGTGTGCGCCTGCGGTGGATCGTGGGTGCCTGTGTGTTGCGTCCGCACGTTCTGTTGCCCCACGACGCCGAGGGGGGAGCTCTGCTGCTGGCGAGGGGCGCGTTCCCCCCCGTTGCTGTATCTACTTCTGGCAGCCGGGCCTGTACCTGAGCACCCGAGCGCAACACACAGCGATCACCCGTATCGGATCTCCTGCCGCCCGCACTTTCGGCTTTCTTGCTTTCTTGCTTTCTCGGGGAGTTTTGGTTGGCTTTTGTCACACAGCTGCTAACATGGCAATTGTTGCCCCTTGATTAGACAAGACCTTTGATCGACCCCCTTTACCACTTGCAACACCACCGCCATCATCTGCTTACTGGCACCCACGCCACGAACAAAGAACTTCCGACCCAACTCCACGAAATTCCTGTTTGGGCTGCCGTCCTTACGCGGGTAAAAAGTGACTCGTCACCTCAACTGCTGAAGAAATATAAGCGATCTGAGACAAGGTGTGTTCAGCTCCGTCTTCTGCTTTCCAACATGCAACGAGCTGACCTAGCAAAGAGCAGCTCATCTGCTTCGGCGATTGATACTGAACCACATACCCACTCGAACCTCATTCATCCTTACTGACTGAGCTGGTCTGTCATACCACTGGGTTGCTCTCAAGGCCAGCGCCCCTCTCCACAGCCCCTATCTTTGGGGAATTGTACACAAACCACTAGCCTCGCAAACCGACTACCTACTCCAACATGAGTAACGCACAAGCTCGGGGCGGTGCCCGGAAGATTTCCTTCAATGTCAGCGAGCAGTACGACATCCAGGACGTTGTTGGTGAAGGTGCCTACGGTGTGGTTTGGTAAGTTTGCGACAGGAATTGCCCAGATGCGAGTTCAGAATCTAACGCTCATGATAGCTCTGCCATCCATAAGCCCTCAGGCCAAAAGGTTGCCATCAAGAAGATCACCCCCTTTGATCACTCCATGTTCTGCTTGCGGACGTTGCGCGAAATGAAGCTCCTCCGGTACTTCAACCATGAAAATATCATTTCGATTCTCGATATTCAGAAACCTAGGAGCTATGAATCCTTTAATGAGGTCTACCTCATTCAGGTACGGGCTTCTCCCCAGGAAAGATCACATTGGTAATGCCCAGGACTAACTCTGTGAAACTGCAGGAGCTGATGGAAACCGATATGCACCGCGTCATCCGCACACAGGAGCTCTCGGATGACCACTGCCAGTACTTCATCTACCAGACGCTGCGTGCCCTCAAGGCCATGCACTCTGCCAACGTTCTCCACCGCGATTTGAAGCCTTCCAACTTGCTTCTCAACGCCAACTGCGATCTCAAAGTCTGCGATTTCGGTCTGGCTCGTTCAGCGGCGTCACAGGAGGACAACTCGGGTTTCATGACAGAATACGTTGCTACTCGTTGGTACCGTGCGCCCGAGATCATGTTGACCTTCAAGGAGTACACCAAGGCCATTGACGTCTGGTCGGTGGGCTGCATTCTCGCCGAGATGCTGAGCGGCAAGCCCCTTTTCCCGGGCAAGGACTGTACGTACTTTTTGTTCCTGACCCCTTGTCCCTGAATCATTACTGATCCCCCGTCCCTAGACCACCACCAGCTTACC
The DNA here is from genome assembly GCA_030512305.1 of Cercophora samala. Classification (NCBI taxonomy): domain Eukaryota; kingdom Fungi; phylum Ascomycota; class Sordariomycetes; order Sordariales; family Lasiosphaeriaceae; genus Cercophora; species Cercophora samala. Next base: position 153,014 of record JAULSY010000039.1, on the reverse strand, counting down.
CTCATCCTCGACGTCCTCGGCACGCCAACAATGGAGGATTACTATGGTATCAAGTCCAGACGCGCGCGCGAGTACATCCGATCGCTTCCCTTCAAGAAGAAGGTGCCCTTCCGCACCCTCTTCCCCAACACGTCCGACATGGCCCTCGACCTCCTCGAGAAGCTGTTGGCCTTCAACCCCGTCAAGCGCATCACTGTGGAAGAGGCGCTCAAGCACCCATACCTCGAGCCGTACCACGACCCCGAGGACGAGCCGACCGCGCCGCCAATCCCCGAGGAGTTCTTTGACTTTGACAAGCACAAGGACAACCTGAGCAAGGAGCAGCTGAAGCAGCTGATCTACCAGGAGATTATGAGGTAAAGAGCCGTTTGTTCGGAAGGGATTTGTCTGGAGAGAGGGGGTTGTATACCATGGATATTGGAGAAAGATCAAGGTGGGATGGATAGGAATAAGCATAGGGCAGGATAACATGTGTCAATTGTAGAAAATGGAGGGAAATGTTTGGAATGTGAAATTGGGGGCTGGGGGCTCCTATTTTTAAGTATTTTTTTTTTCTATTCTCATATTGGGCGTATCTGAGTAGTTGATGAGGGAAATACCTTTTTGTGGACATTTATGGGTTGTGGAAGTTGCCTGTGATCTTGTGACTGAAATGTCTTGCAACGGGAACTGCTTCACTGAATGATACACTTATTTTGCTAGGTGGTGAGGTCGTGTACATTCAAACGCAAACCCACACCTCGATCAAGTGAAATGTCCAATATAATATTACTTTTGTTTGAATTCCTTGTCTTATCTCCATTGTTTCCCTATCGTACTGTCCTGTGCTGCCCTATACAAAACTGTCGTATCATAAGTGAGTAGGGGGGGTATCTCTCTGTCATCCCATCTTCCCATGCTCCTCTTCTTTGATTCTCGTCATTTCTTCTTTTTTTTTTCAATGGATGCCCAAAAAACAAAATTTGAAGCTACAAACCCCAGAAAAAAAAAACCAGCCCCCATACCTTTTGCTCACACCATGCTTGCTTACTTGCTTTGTTTTGTAGGGTATGATCGAAACTTTGGCCAGGCAACGCCCCTATTACTCCTATTCCCCCCCCCCCCCCCCCCCACCCCAGACCAAAATGCTTGTTGCTGATTGCAAGCTCCCCCGTTCCCTTTCCAAATACCTAAAGCAAAAACGCCAAAAATCCCTTGTTGTTGAAGAAACGTGGCAGGCACAGTTAACCAAGGAGAATCACAGTGTTTTTCCCTTGTCACTGACCGATCAAAAAACCAGACGGCACCCTCGACTTGGGGTCAGGAGCCTCCTAAGCCCCAATCACCCACAGCTCCACCCCCAAAACACCAAACTTCTCTCCTTCGTCACTCAGGGGCTCGTTGCCAAACGTCTGGCAGGTTGAGCTCACCCCCTTCTCCAGCCCGCTGTCGAGCCAGAGGCCAAACCTCCCGTCGCCGGCGCCCACGGAGAGGAACTGCTGCCCGCAGAGCATGTAGTACTCGTTCACGCCGCTGTACGGAAACGCCTTGAACCGGATGGAGTGCGCACCGATCTGGCCCGCGGCGGCGTTTGGCCCGGCCCTGATGGTGGTGCTCCTGCCCACGTCGGGGGTGTCTTCGCTGTCGATGAGCGACGGCGGCGGGGGCAGGGGTGCCTGAACGGAGGCTCTCCAGAGGAAGCACTCGCCTGTGCCGAAGTAGTTGGGGGCGACGTGAGGGACGTCGGAGAGGTAGGCTCCAAAGATCTGTTGCCATGATTGTTGGTTAGTTTGCCTCTGTAGGATAGGTAAATTTCAAAAAAAGAAAAAGAAAAAACGGAGAAAACATACACCACCCTCCGTGTCCCTCACAGCCAGCACGAAACCAACCCTCTTGCCCCGATACCTGTCGCACTTGTCGTACAAGGTTGCCAAACTCGCCCCGTCCTGATCAAGGCTATACACCAGGTTCCACTCGTCCACGATCGACAGGCGGGTGGGCACCAGATTTCGCACCTCCTCCGCAATCGCCGGGGTGAGCAGCCTCGATTCTGTCCTCGTGCGGGCGCTAAAGCCGAGAAGCTGCAGAGGTTCCAGTTGCGGCAGGCCCATGGGCGACGGCACCCTGTGGTGGAAATGTGGTGGGGTGTATACGCCGTCCATGCTCTTGCCCAGATTCATGCCGTCGTCCTCGCCGTCTGGCTGGTAGGTGTGCGCGTGCCGGAGAGTCGGGGGGCTGTTTTCTGCCGAGGGGGAAGGAGATGGCTCGGAGGTGAAGCGCCGGAAGAGACCGCCCCAGAGTAGGTTGGAAAGATACGAAGAGCCGGCGCTTTCGGTGTTGGAGGTGGTGGGGGTGATGGCGCCCGGGGAAGAGGCCGGAGAGGAGTCGGGGTCGGGGGACTGACGGGTGTTGAGGTTGTGGGTTTTCTGGGAGGAGGAGGAAGTGTAGAGGCTCATGGCTGAATTATTTTTCGGGGCAGTAATAATAGTGAGGGGTATCGACTTGCAGGAGCCGAACCGTTGACAGGGAAGAAGCGGCCAAACAGGACCCGTTGTAGCTGTAGGTTCAGTGGGGATCAGCGAATCGTGCAGGTTGGCAGTAGATCCGAGATAGCCGTCGATAAGATGGCTGCAATGAGCAGTCAATGTTGATGTTTCGGGCAGAGGTAGCGGTGGCCATGAATAGGCCTGGAATTCTCGAGTGGTGATGTTGTACAAATGGGCTTGCGAATGCTGATGACGAGGGAGCAAGGAGCTTTGATACCTAGTCTAATCCATCGAATGCATGATCGTCAAGCTGAAGTGGATGGAGGGCCCTGCGTCAAGATATGGGCTGGGCGCGCACTGTGCCTGGTTGTGCCCACTGTGCTAGCGTATGCGGATAGCCAGCACAGCGAACACGTAACCGAAACACAGCGGTACCTTGGCATTAGACTGCCGAGGTGGTACTTTAGGTAACCGTTAGGTAACTTCGCCTTCAGCAAAAGTACCGGTACCCAATCATGCAACTATCGAGTCGGCCCAGCGGGGTCATCGGTCGAGATCTCAGCATGGTGAACCACTCGGTCATCACCAAACCATTCAGGGCAATGTTCTCGAACCGTCACCTGAGGCTTGGCCCGTCAGGTACCGTGCCTGACAGCATTTTTCTTTTCCTTCTCACGTGAATTCAGTTAGATTTTCAAGTCCTACTCTAGAGTCCTATAGCCAGTGATGACATCCCATACTCCTTCAGGACTGGGCTGTTCTGCCGAAACCTCTGGTTCGTACCCGAAGTTGTGAATCAGGTGATCCCGTGTCGTCGGTCCAATGGTAGCAATATACGTGCTTCGCTTTGACTCCTTCGGTTTCGCCTTGCCACTGCTCTCGTCCAAGAGATTCAAGGCGCTGAGCATGCTGTCACACCCACTGGGGGAGAAGACAACGACCCATCTCCGTGGTCGGTCAGCCGTGGTCTGGAGACGTTGTGAGAAATCGTCTCTAAACGACTTCATCTCTCCCGTGCCATAGATTACCACCTCATCCAATTGCCACCCTGCCCCAGTCAGGACCTTGGGGATAATATCCCGCCTCTTGTCACCAACGAGGAACAGTAAAGGAGGCACCGACTCCCGGTCCTTATACCACTCCCGGTAGTGGTCAAGAATATACGGCGCCAGAGTCTCGCCATTCCCCGTATGCTCTCCGAAGACCTGCAAGGCCGGGACTTGAGGGACGGCCTTGAGGGCCCGTGTTGTGGCTGGGCCGACACTGTAGACGGGAATGTCCTGGAGATACGGCCAGTTATCTTCACCTACAAGTTGCTCACCTTTAGCCACTCAGTCATTCACAAGCCTGCCGAGCCTTCGAAGATGGATGAGTCTCACCTCTCCCTTCCTCGACAAGCTTAGTGAAGGCCTCGACTGCTCGCTGGGAAGTGAAAATCATGCCACCGTATTGTTTGCCCTCGGTCCTTCCTATTTGCTTGTTCTTGAGGATCCCGCGCACTTTGGCCATGCCCTGGTCGTCGAATTGGTGTTCAAGCACAGGGACGAACTCGGGTTCATATTCGGAGCCATTGCCGTCAGGAATCGAGAACTTCTCCTCGTAGTGGTCGCCAGCAGAAGACTTGGTCTTCAGCAGGTATACCGGTATTTTTGGAGACATGGTTGCTGAGGTTTGGGATATTGAGTTCCGATGCGGCCTTCGCCCCCGAATATCTTGTGAGGAAAAAAAGGGGAACTTTTAAGCTGGGATGGGATGAGAACCTGACTGAAGTGGCATCCCGGAAGACGGCGGGGAGTGTTGTCGCTGCCCCACCAGAGCTTTATCGATAACATATTTCGCGGGGACCCTGGCCCCTGTTCATCGCAAATCTCACAGGGGTTTCCGATCGCCTGGAATTCAAGATTGGAAATCCCCATGGTTGACAGCTGACAAATGGTCAGTTTCTTGATCGTTGGACATCACCAACTGTTGTAAAAGGTGTTGAATATTGCACACAACACACATCTCTCAGACCCAGTCTCACAATGGCAAACGACACTCAAGACCGGGACCAGCAAGCCACTGCAACCGCGGCCGCTAACACAGCAAGCCAGCCCCTCCCCAAGGGTGTAGTCCTAGGCAAAGATGGCAAACCGTAAGCATCTCTTCTCTCACTCACGCCGTGCTTCCTTCCCCCTTATTAACATCTTCCAGTTGCCGTTCTTGCTCTGCTGGCGCCGACTTCGCAGCCTGGGCTTCCCAGGCCAAAACAATGACCGCCCTCTCCACTGGCAAACCTGTTCCCGTTGTCAAGAAACGAACAGACTGTCCTCCTGATGTCGTAGCTCTCGGCCGGTCATCATGGACCCTCCTCCACTCCATCGCAGCCAGCTACCCGGAGAAGCCAACGCCTTCCGAACAGTCCGATGTCATTTCCTTCATGAAGTTGTTCTCAAAACTGTACCCTTGCTGGGTGTGCGCCGAAGACTTCCAGGCGTATATCGAACGGAAGCAAATCAAAGCCGGGAGCAGGGATGAGTTTGGAAACTGGCTGTGCGAGGCGCATAATGATGTTAACAAGAAGCTGGGGAAGAAGACCTTTGACTGCAGCAGGTGGTTGGAGAGGTGGAGAGATGGGTGGAAGGATGGGAGTTGTGATTGAGGGCATGAATGGTCGCTTGTGGGGTGATACGCTGTACGACTTTGAATGGTAGGAGGGGGATGTCAACAAACATTGGGGGTTGGGATTACAGGCGTTCAGACGAATTGGAAATGCATTAAATGGGCGTTAGGCTTATGGCGGGGTTTTTTTGTTTGGTATGGTCTGCCATACGGTTGATTAAGGACGGCTCATCTCTTCTCACTTGGTCAAATACCCAGCGCATATAGAAGTCGTTTAGACTCGTGTTATGAAGCTTTTCTTATACAACCACAACAACAACAACAACACCCCCTCCATCTTCGAACTTCAGTCTCATCCGAAAATCTATCGGCCGATCGGCACTCCCGGGGAAGCCGTTACGGGAACGGCGCTCTCACACACCGGAATCGGTCCGGCCCACTTTCAACAACTCCATGACATCACCTCTTGATAATAAGAGTCAATGAGCAACCACTTCGCTCCAATAATAACGGCCGCCATGGTCTTGTCCCCGCGGTTATGTTGTCATTTCTGCGCATTCTTTACCATTTCACAATATCTCAGCAGGCCAAAAGTGGTCTGATATTGTTGCTGGTGATCAGATAAACTGCGTGCCTTTCGCTGCGAACTGGTTCAGACCAAACACTGATCATTTATTTGAGGCAAAGAGAGTCCCACGAGCTGCCCCTTTCTCCTTGTACTTGATTTTAAACTCAATCAGTTAACCCCTTACTTGGTCTTGACAACAATCAATCCTGAAGATGGCCATCGATATCAGAACACAAGGTTTGAAGAAGCCCATTGCGGTGGCCCAATACTTGTTCGCCAGATTGTATGAAATCGGCATCAGATCAGTTCATGGATTGCCAGGCGACTTCAACCTGGTGGCGCTCGATTACATCCCCAAGGCCAAGTTGAAGTGGGTTGGCAGTGTCAATGAGCTGAACGCTGGTATGAATCCCCCAACCCTCGACGGCAAAGACGGGTAGCTTATCAGATCACAGCATATGCCGCCGATGGCTACGCCCGAGCGTTGGGCATCTCCGCTCTCGTCACCACCTTTGGTGTAGGCGAGCTTTCCGCCATGAACGGCGTTGCTGGCGCCTACTCTGAGCATGTGCCCGTCGTGCACATCGTCGGCTGCCCATCGACCATCTCCCAAAGAAATGGCATGCTCCTGCATCACACCCTCGGCAATGGCGACTTCAACGTCTTTGCCAACATGGGTTCTCAAATCGCCTGCAACACCGCCCGCCTGAACAACCCGGCTGAGATCGCCGAGCAGATCGACTTTGCCCTGCGCGAGTGCTGGATTCACAGTCGCCCGGTGTACATCATGCTACCCACTGACATGGTCGAGAAGCAGATCGAGGGTGCCCGTCTCGACACCCCCATCGACTTCTCGGACCCCCAGAACGAGCCCGAGAGGGAGGACTACGTCGTGGATGTTGTCCTGAGATATCTGCACGCGGCCAAGAAACCCGTCATTCTCGTCGATGCGTGTGCCATCCGGCACCGATGCCTGGAGGAAGTGCGCGACCTGGTGGACAAGACGAAGCTCCCTGTTTTTGTGACGCCGATGGGGAAGGGCGCCGTCAATGAGTCGTCGCCCACGTATGGTGGTGTGTATGCGGGTACGGGGTCACAGCCCGCGGTGCAGGAGCTGGTGGAATCGGCAGATCTGGTCTTGTCGATTGGCTCGCTGAAGAGTGACTTCAACACGACGGGTTTCTCGTACCGCACGTCCCAGCTCAATACCATTGACTTCCATAGCGACCACTGCAAGGTCAGGTACTCGGAGTACCCTGGCGTCGCGATGAAGGGAGTACTTCGCAAGCTGGTTGAGCGTGTCGACACAACAAAGCTTTCCAGTGAGAAGCTCGCCCCGAAGGTGGTCAACGAGGTCTCTGAAAACCGGGACGACTCTGAGACCATCACGCAAGCTTTCTTTTGGCCACGTGTGGGAGAGTACTTCAAGGAGAAGGACCTGATAGTGACTGAGACGGGCACATCCAACTTTGGTATCTGGGAGAGCAAGTTCCCTCCTGATGCCGTCGGGATCACACAAATCCTCTGGGGAAGTATTGGCTGGTCAGTGGGTGCTGCTCAGGGCGTTGCACAGGCTGTCAAAGATATGGAGGAAGACCGCCGCACAATCCTGTTTGTTGGAGACGGATCGTTCCAGCTCACTGCCCAGGAGGTGTCAACCATGATCAAGCATAAGCTGAGAGTCACAATGTAAGTTCATCTCGAATTTGCAAGGATGGTTGGTTGGGATTCTGCTAACAAGTCGTAAGCTTCCTCATCTACAACGAAGGGTTTACTATTGAGCGGTGCATCCACGGCATGGAAGCCGAGTACAACGACATCCGGCGGTGGAATTACACCGAGATTCCGACAGTGTTTGGCGCAACTGACAGGGAGGTTCGGAAGCACATAATCAAGACCAAGAGCGAGCTTGAAAAGCTGTTGAAGGACAAGGACTTCAACGACGCAAAGGGCTTGCAATTCGTCGAGCTGTGGATGCCCAAGTATGATGCACCGCGAGCGCTGAAGCTGACAGCTGAACAGTCGGCAAAGAATAATGCCAGGATGGAGTAGTAGTAGATACTGAGCTTGGGACGAGTTACAAAACTGGAAAATAAATAACCAGGATTCTCATGATAGCCGTTCTAATACGTTACATCTTCCATGTCCGCTCGCAACCGTGTCTTCCATTTTTGTTAGGTTCTTACAAATAAAAAGGGGTAAATAGGGGTAGGCACGTGACCAAGCCTAAATCCCAGACCTCGCTCGCTTTCGGTGTCACTTGGGTGACGTCCGACTTCTTTTTCCATCGCAATTGAGAGCGACAACCATCCAAAATTTCACATCGCCTACCTTCCCCATCTCACCTCTTCGACCCCCCACCCTCTCACCATCTGCTGCATCGCCCGAGCGATTCTCTTTGGTCAGACTTTACTCATCGCAAAGTCAACAGTTTCTGGCAGTTGCCAACAGCCCCCCGCCAAGCCTTCCAACCTTCCCCCCAAAGGAAAAACTTGCTTCTCGTTTCTGCATCAACCTGGGAGCGAAAAAAAAAAAAAAAAAAAAAGCTTCACTTATTACGCCAGAATGACGGGAGGCGGCAAGAGAAAAGACGCGCCAACTGGCGGTGGTGGGGCGCAGCAAGCTAAGAAGAAAAAGGTATGCGGAAACGAATGTTTGTCTTGAGGGCTTTCTCTCTCTCTCGCGTACTCGTACCCACTGTGCTTGTGAGAAAGCCCAGGGCCCGGCTTTCGACAACGGCAACAGCGTACCACGTATTATTTTCATGTTGTCTCCATTCACTCACTCTCCTGCACTACCTATTGTGTGTGTGTGCCTATGCAGCGGAAAAGCTAACCTATCCGGTATGAAAACAGGCGGGAGGCAATGCAGGAAAGTGGAAGACGCCCCATCACATGGCCAAGGCGGCCAACCATCAAGAATCGAGCCTCCAGGCAGGAGAGCCGGGCATTTGGGTAACATGTGCCCGGCACCAGGAGTCCAAGGCGGCGAGGGAGATCGGGGTGTTGTTTGCCGAGGTTGGTGTTACCCATTTCCGGGTCGTTGCTGATGGTGGGTGGCTGGAAGAGCGACTACTGACGGGCCAACTACGCGCAGTATGCAGACAAGATGTATGGCATCAAGGGGGTTCATGACACCGAGAAGAAGGAAGGTGAAGAGGACGAGGATGAAGACGACATTGAAGCCGCCATCAAGAAGGAAGTGGAAGCGTTGAACGCCAACAGAAAGGGCACCGATGGCGGTCACAACATGACGCCCCTCAAGATGAATGTCGACTGCTTGATGTTTGTCAAGACGAAGCCGCCGATCGATCCAGTGGCATTTGTGAGACGCATCGTCGAGGATGCAAAGTCGGCCAAAGAGACTGGTCAGATGAAGTGTCGCTATGTGAACCGGCTGACCCCGGTAAGCGTCACAGGAAAGGCCACAGAACAGGGCCTGGAAGCAGTGGCCAGGGAGGCGCTGGCTCCCTTCTTCGACCTGAGTGGAAAGAAGACAGGTGTCGAACAATCCAAGGAGCCCGCGGCGGATCCAGTAACAGAAACCGAGGGCGGAAACGAAGCCGCCGCTGATGCGAAGGTCAACGAGACCGGAAGCGAGAAGGCGTCAATTGAGGCTGCCCAACCGGCCGAGAAGGGATTCACAGTAAGCTCCGAGTTATTCAGTCATGCATGCTGCTATTCTCGCATCCTGATTGCTGATACGTTCTTTAGTTCGCCATCCGGCCAAGCGTTCGCAACAACAGCTCGCTAAAGAGGGATATTGTGATCAATACCATTGCTGGGCTTATCAATGATGAACGCCACAAAGTCAACCTGACGTCTCCGGACAAGGTTATCTTGGTTGACGTGTACCAGAAAGTATGCGGTATCAGTGTTGTTGATGGTGATTGGGAAGAGCTCAAGCGATATAACCTGACTGAGCTGTATGGCCAAGGCCGGGGGAGCAAAGAGAAGCAGGATGAGAAGTGATTAGAGATGCCGGGGTGGATGGCAAAGATGGAATTGTGCATCTTCCATGCTTCCATAATGGCAAGTGGTTGGAGGAGGTCCGAGATGCAGATGTCAGAGGGCGGCGCTAAGCCCTATTCAAGATAAATTTGACGAGCCGGGCAGCAGTCCCGTGCAGATGCACCCCTACCTGGCACCCTGGCACCCTGGCCCAGCATTGAAGCCAGACCGCTACCGTAGAATCTCTTTAAGTTGAGATTTACCGCTTGAACTTCGGGTAATTGGAGCCAATGGGAGCAGCTGCATCACCACCCATCATTTTACTCTCACGAAAACAACTTCCCATTAACGTATTTTAATCTAAAAAATAGTAGAATAAGTGAAATCGCCTTAAAAGTACGATTCTAATGAATGTAACATCTTCTTTCTTCCGTTTAATCGAGTTTTGGTTGAGTTGGTGATTTGGGGGAGAAAAGCGGGCCGATGCTGGATGCTGGCTATACTATTGGCCAGTGGTAAATCTCAATGTAAAGAGATTCTACGGTATACGGCCCGTGACCCCTCGCGGCTCATCCCAACTTCCCAAGCGTCCCAAAACAGCGGAACAGCTCGGGGGTTGTGTGGGTGTGGGTAATGTGTTGAATAGCCGCCTTCAACGTTGCTTTGTCCGGTTGTTGACGTTACATAAGTTCAGAAAAAGAAACAGCGGTACCGGGTGAAATAATGAATATTGTCTTGTCTTCTCCAGATCTGAGGTTAGGTGGTCAAGTGTATACCTAGTTGGAAGTCGAAGCGAGAGCACAAAGACAAGTCCAGCAATTGGGGAAAGCAAGGAAGACACGATACCGGATGCCCAGCGTTGTTTAGCTAGTGGCTTTGATGATATCTTGATTCTGACAACTCCGAGAGCTCCTAGCTTTGTATGTAGGTACGAAGTACATAGCTACTTATATGTTGCCCCGCAAAGTTCGAAGAAGATGTTCCAAATGCTCCCGAGTTTTTCGCTTAGCACTGGCCAATCACCAAATCCCCGGCTCGCTTGTTTGTCCGCCTTTGCTTTTTCCCCCAACCGCGGTTTCTGGAAATGGCATTTTCGCAGTGTTGATTTTCGAGATGCTCTCGCTGGGGGGAGGACTTTTGTTTCTTCAACCTCGACCTATGAAACTTGCGGATACCTATCGGCCTGGGGGAGACAGCTAAGCTTTTGTCTTGACCACACCCCCGTGACGGGAATGCGGCAACCAGCATCCGTGCAGAGCGAATCCATTGCCAGATTCAGACAGCCGCAGGGCCACAGTTCGCTTGTTGTTGCCTGACGGGGGACTTCTGACCGCTCTCCAGCACCGGCTGGCCATGGATTGCATCAACGAGTCCAGGTGGCATTCCCATTTCTCCAGTGCAGTGCTCTTTTTTATCGTCGTGTCGTGTGTGTGAGTGCTCACCGAGCACCTTTTTGGTAGTCAGCACCTTCCTGTTTCGACTATGGGGTCATCTCGATAAATGTGAGCTTCGGCATCACATATCTGCTGCACGGCAGTGGTTGAGCAGACAGTGGTTGCGAGCTGTTGCACAACCTCGATTTTCTCCCAATATCAAAAGCGTCTGTGCTGCTGCTGCTGCCGCTGCATGCTGTGCTACCCCAGGGAACCTGGCAGGCGATTTCGATATGATCAATGTCTCTGATGGATAGGGATCTGATCTGACGTGTCTGGCATCTGAGATGTTGTCTCCTACGAAGTATGCCTGAGAGGCTCATGCCCAGCAAAAACCGTGATATGGAACTTTCCATGGAACCTCAACCCTCACCATCAGAAAACGAACCCGAGCCGGCCGTTTTGTTCTCCACGACTCGGGAACCATCTCGGGATCCATTCGGGAATACCCTGGACCCCCGGTTAAGTTTGTTTTTTACATACTAGTGCACATAGTGGACAGCAACGGGGTGACGGGGATCTTGGGGGAGGGGGGTGGGTGAATTCTTAGCCCCCTTCCCAAAAGCCACCCGTCAACCCAGCGTCTCACTTAGCGAAGCCAGCCCAGGGCCGCCTCTCTGAAAGTACCTGGAACCAGGTACTTTCCCCCCGTCTTCTATGAATATGACGCGCCTACGGATACCCTACACTATCTCTGGAGGCATGTCTCGGCTGTGGCTGACGTGCTGTCGTCTCTCTCGGGGCGTAGCGTGCAAATTGCTGCCAGTATGCGACCAGGCTGTCAAGGTAAAGGCTGGCTCAGGCTGGGCCTGGTCCTGCTTTCTCGCTTCACAGCAAACCTTATTCGTCCGTTCTGCATTCTTCGCTCCGTCCATGTGGGCTGGCTTGGCAGAGGAAGATCCATCCATCAGCCAACCGCCTGGTCATCGTGGTTTTTTCCCATGTGTACATCCCTATCTGTTTTAGAGCTAGAGCTGAGGGCATAATGTCAGTAATAATAGCAATGGATAATAGCATTGGCTTCTCCTCGCCTTCGCCCTCGCGTCCGCTCTCGCTTCCACCAACATCATGCCCCGTCTCCAGTCATATACTCATATACTCAGGGTCCAAGTGTGTACGGCTTGTTGTTGTTGTTGCTGCTGCTGCTGGTGACATTCTGATATCCCTGTTCTCGCTGTGCCTGTACCGGCTCTACCAAGTGACTCCTGCTCAATGGCCTTGTTCTTTGTAGCGGAGCGGCAAGACTGACAAGGCATGGAGTTGGGAACCCACAAGGGCCGCACCTCGCTCGCTTGAAGATACTGATTATTGTCCCTTGCCCCCTTTGTCAGGTCCCGTCAAATCTGAAAGTACACACACACACACACACACACACACATATATATATCAGATACCTACCTCTTCGGAAATCCTCGTTGACGCGGTGACCACACCCGCTTGTCCTATCAGGAACACCCCCCAGTCACGGCCAGGCGACGACGACGACAGCAACAACAAGATGTGTCGGCTACCGTCAGAACAGTCTGTCCGGGACATGTTGGGCGCATCTATTCCCCAAGATGTTACTGTCGTCAAAATCCAACCATTCCCAAGACTCAGACCACAGAGGATATACCGAGTCGACCTTTCCGATAACACAGCTCTACACCTTGTTCTCCCACCACTTTCCATGTGGCGGCCCCTCCGGTCAGAGCAAGCCATCGTAGCCACCGAGGCAACAGCAATAGACTGGCTTCACCAGGTTCTGGCTCGATATTCCTCATCCGCCACACCATGTTCCTCTCGGTCGTCCAGGAGAGGGAGCGAAGAAACCAGCAAACAGCAAATCGAAGACTCGAAAGCCCTGTTACGACTGCTACCATCCCTTGTCCATCACGGTCAGGACACCACCACGGCCCTCCGCGAACTATTCGCCTTCTACGAACCAATTCGAGGCACAGCAGTGGCCCTGCTAGACCCTAAGATCCCCGACGATCCAAACTCTCCAGAACGACAACAAGTGGATTTTGAAACCGGCATATTCTACCAACGACTTCTGACCCAACCCGGTTTGGTCTCACCAACAGGCCGTTTTGGCCCACTAGCAGCTGTTATCCCTCTCTTACAGCCTTCACAGCCTCAAAGAGCGCAACCAGGAGCAGGGGGGTTGTTTGGAACCGGCGGAGCGGGCAGTTGGTCGGTGGCTTTTCACTCCATGCTCGAGGGCGTCCTCAGAGATGGGGAAGACATGGCGGTTGTGCTAGGCTACTCGACAATACGACGGCACTTTCGGCGGTTGGGATATATCTTGGACGACGTCACCGTGCCAAAGCTTGTGGTGGTGGATGCTGCCCAAGACTCCAACCTCTTGGTGGAAAGGATACCGGACGGTGGCGATGGAGCGATCAGGATAGCAGGACTGCAGAGTTGGTCAAACTGTATTTTTGGCGACCCCCTGTTTGCGACAGTGTTTAGCGATCCGCCAGACTTATCACTACCCCCTCCTTCCGCCTCTTTTCTTGGGGGGTTCAACTCGCCTGCCCCTTCAACGTCCCCTCCCCAACCTTCAGCGTCTACGACGACGACGACAACAGCAACAGCAAACTACCTATCGACTCTCGACCCACGAATAATAGAAGCCCTCCCGTCTGCCCCCGTTCGGCTTTTGTTCTACCAGACCTATCATATCCTCACCCGCATCGTCGCAGAGTTCTACCGACCCCGACCAGATTCCACCACACGAGAGCTAGAGGCACGACGGAAGCTCAATGTAGTGTTGGCGAAACTCGCAGAGGTGCCAGATGATTTTCTATGCCCTCCTGAAGCTCACTACACCAGCCTACCGGCAACACCCAACAGCAGCACCAGCACCAAGAGTCTGAACAAGCGAGAACACGCCGTTGCGCGGCCAACAGGGGAGATGAGTCCAGCTAAGAGAATGAGAGAGTTGGAGGTGCCAATACCAAAGAAATAATGTTTTTGTCTTTAAAAATCATGGAATGAATCGTAAAGCGGGAAAACAACAAGGATATATTAAGGGATAGAAACGAACGTGATGGATTACAACGAATGAGCATGCATTGCATTGTATATGTACCACTCTATATCTACATAGATATACAAGAAGTAGATCATACCTTTTCCTTGCCTTTGCCTTTGTTGGAGGAGGCGGTGGTCTCCCCGTCTTCGTCGGAATCGTCATCTTCGTCTCGGGGCAGGGTAACCCCCATCAGACCCAACAAGTTTCCTGCTGGGCCTGCCATACCTGCTTGGGACTTGAAACTCTCAAGGAGGTTCTTGGCGAGGTTGTAGTCGATGTCCACTTCTTCTTCCCCATTTTCACTGGCATCATCCTCTTCTTTGCTCGAGCTCCCAACATCTTTGATCCTTCTTTCTGTCGCCGATGCTTTGGGGTCCAAGCTCAGTGCCCCCAGCCCTTTGAGTTCGCTCTCAAACTGCTGCATCATCTTTTGAATCTCTTCCGCTTCGTCACCCTCGTCTTCCTCGTCATCTTCTGAATCCAACTCTTCAACAACAGCCGCTTTTTGTTTCCCTTTGTCTTGCGTCGTTGCTGATGCCGCCTGCACAGCCGATGATTTGCCATCATCACCAGGCAACCCCATCATCTCCCTCATCATCCTCTGGAACTGCTCCTCGTCAAAACTGACTTCCTTGTCCTCGTCCTCCCACTCCTCGCCCTCGTCGCTCTCGTCATCCTCGTCGTCCACATCCATCTCATCGTCATCCTCGTCTTCATCTCCCAACACAGCCCCATCCACACCCGCGTCCTCATCGTTGAGAAACGCCTCAAACCTCTCCACGATCTTCTGGAGATCTGCTTGCGTGCTGGCATCGCCAAAGCCCCCATCTCGTTTTGTCTTGTCAGCTTTCGGGCCTTTGGCGCCACCACCGCCAGAGCCACCGGCAAGCTCCTTTTCGAACTGGGTGTAGTCAATGTCCATCCAGCTGTCATCGTCCTCTCTGTTGGTGTCTTTCCACTCTTTTTCAATCTGCTCATCAGACGGCAGGATGTTGTCCTCCCCGTCCTCTGCCAAATCCTCCAGCAGCAACGCCACCTCCCGGACAACTCTGTTTGGGTGGGTCTCTGCCTTGTCACCGGCGCACAGCAGTTCGAACCCCGTGGTGAGCTTCATGCCTAGCTCTAGCCTCGCCAGCTTCTTTTGGGCAGAGTCGGAGGTGGGATTCGTAGCGGCTTCTACCTCGGCGGCGTGAAGTAAGGATCTCCATGCCGGGGGTGGGGGAGAAAAGTGCTGGGATTTGAGCTGGGCGTAGAGGACTTTTGTGAAGCGGATGGAGATGGTGATGAGGTCGTTGGGCGGGAATACTGAGGGGGTGGATGGTGAAGGGAATAATAAGGGCTTGAGGGAGACGGGGTCTCGGAGGTAGAAGGCTTCGGTGGCGGGGGCGATAGATTGGGGACGGGAGTGAAGGATGTAGGCCAATTTCCTCGGGATGGTGACGAGGGCGTAGTGGGTGGTGGAGGAGATGGCTGACGGGTATTTCTCGAGGCGGTAGAAGGACTCGGCTTCGATAAAGGGGGAGTGGAGGAGGGTTGAGGGGGTGGATTTGATGATTGAGATGGCGGTGGTCAAGGTGAGGCTCTTGTTGAATTGTGTGTTGTCCAGGGGGATGATGAGAAGTTTGCCTTGGTGAATCCACACTCGGTTGGTGTCGTTCTCTGGACTGAGCCACTTGGGCAAGACTTTGGCTGCTTCGATGAGGAGAAACTCGCCATCGCTGTCAGAAACACGGACCCAAAGGTTGGGGAAGGACTTGGTGAGCTCCCTGAGGAGGTAGACAATGAGCCACTCGTCTTCAACATTGTCGCCGTAATGGGTTGTTCCATGGAGATAAGACAGGCCGGAACCTGAAGGGGGCAGTTAGCTGGGATAGCCACATCCACTTGATGCTGTGTGCACACACCTTTTTGAATTTTGGTCTCAAGCTTGAACGGTTCCCGCTGCCATATGTAGTCTTTTGCCACCTCGGCCAGCTTTTTATCAGCCGCCTTCTTCACAGCTTCCAAGCTGGGAAGATGGTTGTCTGACTTCTCGCCAATGATGAACAGCATGTACTCGACACAGTCCTCGGGCAGCCTCATACGAAAACCATCGAAACCTTCGTCCCCAGGACGCAGCTCTGGTGCGGTGTCCATATTGTCTATTTTCCTGTCGTAATTTGTTTGCGGCTTCCAGATGAGAGAGACCTGGCTACCCGGACGCAGCTGCCAGCCGTTCGTTCTTTGGTTTGCAAGGCAGGCAGGTTGAACCTTTCTTTCTCTGTGGGGGATGGCTGCCTAGAGCACAAAACGGCTACTCAGCTGTTGTCTCTTATTATCTGGTAATTTCCCTTCGACCCTTCAACCAAAGATGCCTTCTCCAAGTTGTCAACCACCTCAAGATATCTACTACTCTCATTTATCAAGTTGCCCAGCCTGGCAGTTGAACCTGAGGTCTGATCCACTGTAACCGTGGGGGCTTAGCGTCTGCACGGGCCGCCTGTCATCAGCTCTGGGCGGGGGTGGGGAAAAAGGTCACTGGATCTGGGGGGCATTTCGTGCAAACGACGCGTCTTGCGGAGACTTTCGCACTGCGACTTGCAAGGGACACGCGTGTCTGACTACTTTCTTTCAGTTCTGACCCTACGACGGCCACCTTCTCGCACCCACAAACAGCTCCGGCACCCGGCGTCGGCTGTCTGAGACCCTTTCCCACTCAGATATTCAAACATATCCATTGTCCCCAAAATGCCGGCGAGGACAATCAACAACCTCGGGGCCGAGTCCTCGCGGAAGCGACACCACCATGGCGAAGATGAGGAGGCAGAGGAGCCTGTACCGTCACGTTCGCATTTGAATGTTGACTCTGTAAGTATTTTGTCTTCTTCTCACCACATATGCGCATTGCTTGCTTCTTCATTTTCAATGTGCTAATTCTGACCCAGCGAAAACGTGTCCGCCTTTCCGATGTGCGCGATGAGACGCCTGCCGCGGACCCCCATGACGAACCCGAGTATCAGGCGCCCGCCTCGCCCAACAGTCCACCAAGAACGCAATATGAGTTGATGCGCGACAATGGATTCGAACACCTGCAGAATGAGGTTGCCGACGACCACAAGGCAACCCAGCGGCTACGGATGCGACCGAACCGTCTGGGAGAAAACGTGGTCGCAGAAAACGGTATTCTCGAGCTTGTCGAATGTATCAATTTCATGTGCCATACGAGACTGCACTGCAAACTTGGTCCCCTTCTCAACTTTATTGTGGGTGAGAACGGCAGTGGAAAGAGCGCTATTTTGACAGCAATCACCCTCTGCCTTGGTGGAAAGGCAAGCTCGACGAACCGCGGTGGTGCTTTGAAGGATTTTGTCAAGGAAGGAACAGAAAGGGCTATTCTGAGGGTGCAGATCAAGAACCAGGGGGTGGATGCCTTCAAGCACGATGTTTACGGCGATTCCATCACTGTCGAGCGTCACTTCACCAAGACTGGTAACAGCGGCAACGGATTCAAAGTGAAAACAGCCACCGGCGCTGTTCACTCGACGAAGAAGACGGAGGTGGAGGAGATCGTGGAGTACTATGCCCTCCAGGTGGACAACCCACTCAATGTGCTCTCTCAAGACAATGCTCGACAATTTCTGAACGCCTCCACCAAGGCTCAGAAGTACAAGTTCTTCATCGAGGGCGTTCAGCTCCAGCAGCTTGATAACGACTACAAGCTTGTTGCTGAAAGCCTGAGCCAGACAGAGGCCAAGATTCCGGACCTGGAACAGCAGGTTGAGCTCGCCAAAGCGGAGAAGGCAAAGGCAGAACGCTTGTTGGAGACCCTTGAGGGCGAGCGGTCATTGCGAGAGAAGATCAACACCATGCGCTTAAAGCTGGCCTGGTCTCGTGTCGACACTTGTGAAAAGAGACTAGAGCAAAAGCAAGCGAAACTAGCTGAATTATCCAGCAAGTTGACTCCGGCCGAACAAGACGTGAACCTGAAGACTCAAGCACTGGATCAGGCGGACAGGGAGTTGGAAACTGCCAAGGCGAAGCTTGAGAGAGCGAAAGAAGAGGAGCCGGATCTCCAGACTAAAGTGGAAGAGGCCAAGGTTCACTATGATGCCATGGTAGCAGACCTCATACAAGTCCAAGCTGAGGAACGCGAGGCCCACCAGAACTGGAAAGCCGTGGCAGATCAGGTCAAGGACTTTGGTAGAAAGATTGCCGAGGAGGAGAGGAGGATTCAGGCCGCCCACGGTGGCGCCCAAGCCCAGAAGATAAAGGATCGTGATGAGGCTCAGGCCAGGGCCCATGATCTTCAACAAAAGATCGACAGCAAAAGGCAGCAGGTTCCTCATATTGAGCGCCAAATCAACGATTCCGCGAGGGCCCTGATCCCAATCAAAGAACGGGTCACCAATAAGCAGAAAGAAATCGAAGCTGTCAAGAGGGAGATAACGAAAACCCAGCAGCAGCTCGGTGAGCCACTTGCCGCCTACGATCGCAACATGCCAAAGCTATTGAAAGCCATTGAAGACGACAAGCGATTTCAGCATAAGCCTATCGGCCCTCTAGGAACCGTGGTGCATCTTCATAAACCGGAGTGGGGAGCGATTCTGGAGACTTACTTCGGCAACAGCCTGAACGGATTCGTCGTCTACAGCAAAACCGACATGAATGTCCTTGCCGACTTGATGAGGCGATGCAGCGTCGACAGCAACCGCAGTCCTATCTTTGTGGGCCAACGAAACCCCCTCAACCTGGCGGGCAAAGAGCCAGACGGAGAGTTTGATACCATTCTGAGAGTACTCAAGATTGACAATCAAGCTGTCCGGGACACGCTTGTTATCAACCACACGATTGAGCAGGTGCTTTTGATTCCGAAGCGCACAGCAGCTCAAACCGTGATGATCGATGGACCAGCGCCCCCCCGCAATGTCAAGAGGTGTATTACATTTCATGACTCCAAGAACGAAGGACTGAGCATTGAAAGGAAGCCAAGCGGCATATCGACAGGTCCGGTAAGGATGTGGAACCAGTCCAAGCGCCTGAAAACGGAATCTGCATCTCAGGTTGCCTTCTTGAAGGAGTCCTTGTTGAAGCTGGAGTCGGAGCTCCAAGCCCTTCGAGTCGAATACAGGCGTGTTCAGGATGAAAACTCTCACCACAAGACAGAACTAGCCAAAACGAAGAAGGAGGCCGATGATCTTGCAAGGCAGCTGCAACAAACCGAACTAGAGATTGCCGAGATTGAAGTGGCTTTGGATGAGTGGGATGGGTCTGACGCCAGACTGCAGAGTCTGCGGGAGCAGCTAGCCCAAGCACAAGAACAGAAAACTCATCACGGCGAGCAAGTGACTGGGCTGGTTCTGGCCAAAGACCAGAAAAATGGTCTTGCTGAGGAGGCTAGAAAGGCACTGAAAGCTCAAAAGCTACAGCTCAAGGACTGCGAAGCGCGTGTGAGAAAGGCAGAGGAAAAGGCCAAGTCTGCGGAGGACAACCGGCGTATTCTTGTTACCCACAAGAACGACAGTATCACAGCATACAATCTTTTGAAGGCAGAGCAGCAAGAGATTGAGGAGAGCATTGGGAGGGAGAACGACAGGATCGCGGGGAAGCAAGCAGATGCCATCAAAGTATGCGCAGAACGCGTGTATCTGTTGGAGGGTGAGACCGAGATGTCAATCAACACGCAGTACTTTGCACTTCGGGCTCGGTACGATAAGATGATCAACAGACGCCAATTGAACGAGGCCCAAGTTATTGACCAGGCTGAAAAGGCTCGGCAGAAGTATACCGAGACAGTCAGCATCCTTAACTCGATTGTTGAGTATAATGAACGTATGAGGAAATCGCTGAGCCAGCGTCTGGACAAGTGGCGCAAGTTTCAGCGCTACATTTCCTCCCAGTCGCGTGCCAACTTCATCTATCTCCTCAGCGAACGTGGGTACCGTGGAAAGCTGCTGTTGGATCACAAACGCAGACTCTTGGACGTTCAAGTGGAGCCCGACAAGACTGAGAAACGTGCCAGTGGACGGAGTACCAAGACGTTATCCGGCGGAGAGAAGTCCTTTTCTTCGATTTGTCTGCTGTTGTCTATTTGGGAAGCCATGGGTTCGCCGCTGCGGTGCTTGGATGAATTCGATGTGTTCATGGACAACGTGAACCGTGCTGTTAGCCAAAACATGCTGGTAAGCTTGTCCTGCTGTGTTGTGGATACATCTCTGTTGCTAACTCTATCTAGGTCACTGCCGCTCGAAAGTCGGTCAATCGGCAATACATCTTCATCACACCCAACGCCATCGACTCGAAGATCGCGCTCGAGAAAGATGTGAGACTGATTCGGCTCACTGATCCACGCCAACAGCGACTCACCGACAACATGGCATCAACATCATGAGGCCTTTTGCGCTGTTTGTTGTCAGTCGCACATATATCTCGGTTTAATCCACATGTATAAATAGGGACGGAGTTGGGGGGTTCGGGGAAGGTGGTCGAAACTTGGGCGGGCATCTTTGGTGATTCAGGAGGCAACTTTGCAATTTTCCATGTATGAGGCATCATGTCGAAAGGGGCTCCTACAGGCTTGGGTGGTGCATACAGTGGAAAGGATGATAATGACGGGATTGGGATTACTCTGCAGATGGCCTTGTCTGTGGGCCGTCTCCATGCGTTGGTTTTTACGTGTTCGTTGGTTTTGAACCAATGATTGGCTGGTGGTTATACATATGGCTATAGTACACAAACGTCTAATGACCAATTCTCCTCTGCTTCAAGAGGTTGTTTTATTCATACAGATATATCCATCCATCATTATATCCTAACCCCCTTGCTCCGCAACACATTGACGCCCGCGCTCGCCGTGAAGCCAACCCACTCCCCGACACTCTTGACCACCCCACCCAGCTCCTCCGCCTCTTGCAGCCTCCTCCTGAGGAACCGTCTCGTCTCCTGGAACCCCTCGCTCTTGTCGGTCGTCATGAACAGCTCGGCCGCGGCGTAGATGCCGCTGAGCGCGCCCCGCTTGGTGTACCAGCTCGGGTCGACGCTCTTGTCCCCGGCGAGGAAGTAGACCTCGTCCGCGAGCAGGGCGAGCTCCCTGACCGCGGTGGGCACCTGGGACGGCTGGGCCATGACGGCGAGGGCCTGCTGCCAGTGCTGGATGACGGGCTCGTTCTGCTTCAGCCTCAGCCAGGTGAGGAGCTCGACCTTTTCCGAGACGGAGAGCCCGCCGGAGAGGAGGTCGCCGTGCTGGGTCGCGAGGCGGGCGAGGGCGGCGCGGGCGGTGTAGAGGTGGAAGTGGATCAGGCGGGCGGTGGGGGAGGGGCCGAGGAAGGAGGGGGAGATGTCGAGGAGGGAGAGGTCGCGGGCGGCGAGGGTGAGGGAGGGGAGGGTGAAGCCGTGGGTGGGGACGTGGGCGGCGAGGGCGGTGGTGAGGAGGGTTGTCTCGGCTGGGGTGAAGGGGCCCGGGGGAGGGGGGTGGGTGGTGGAGTGGTAGGTTCTGGTTTGGAGGGGTTGCCGTGGTGGTGGTGATGATGATGATGATGATGGTGGTTGGAGTTTGGGTGTTGGTCTGGATTGAGGTCGAGAGGTTGAGGAGGGGGAGGTTATGGACCGGGAGGCGACGGCGGGGAGTCTTCCGGGGAGGGACCGGGTGGCCGGCCGGACGGTGGTCGGGAGGAGGAGGATGCGCCGGGCTGCGCCGGAGCAGTGGACGGCTGCCGGGGAAGCCATTGTTTGGTGCTCTTTTTCTTATTAGACCTGGAGCTTGGATAGGTCAGACGATTGCTGTCGATATAGCCCGTATAAGCTTCCTGTCGTGACGTGATGGGATCGCTAGGCACTGTCAGCTGTAAATGCAGCACAATTGAGAATCAATATCATATCATAATCGGGGGTGGTCAAAGCTCGGTGCCTTGCCAATTGAGACCTTACTGTATCGAGCTAGCTTAGCGAATACAAAAGCAGTTCTCTGCATGTTCCGCCCCACATTGAGCCCACCTCGGGCACCAACCCCAACCCTTGTGAATCTCAGATGTATTAGACTTGGTTGACCTCGATATCAGAATCAAAACTGAACCAAGATACATAATCTCAACTACCTTACGTGCTCTTTTGACCGGAGAGAGTAACTGTGTGTGTGTGTGTGCAATATTCCTCCACAAGAACAGTCTAACCGTGAAACAATTGAAGATCAGAAGATCCGCGATAGGGTCCCTGAACAACATGACAAGTGTCGGGCGGGCATGAACGATACATACAGTGCAGCACGCATGCAACCAGGAAACTAATGCAAGGCCTCGCGGAATCCAGCTTCGACACCAATCCCGGGATCAATTGGGACGAAAAAGGCCTCTGAAGAGGCCAAGGCCAAGGGTTATCGTGCCGAAATTCCAACTGATGAATCACATACACCATTCACCAACCACGTTGTTACGAACACGGAGACCCTCACACACGCCTTCATCCCCCTTCTTTTTATTTCCAAGAGGCTTGGGACTGCTTCCAAGAAGCCCATTCATTGCCTTGACCCATCGAGTCATGAATATTGTCGGGTCAGGTGCGCCCAATCGATGTCCATCATGCTACCGTCTCCTGTACCATCCCGCCGCCTGCGTTTTGCGGGGGCGCCCCGTTGACCAAGCCCGCAGATACGGGATGGTCTTCTGAAGATCCGTATGCCGTGGCCCGACGTTTAGCTACTCGCCTTCGGTGAGCTATGCTGTCATGCTGTCGTGCTGCCAGGTAGTGACGAGCTGGCCGCCATCGAGAGAATCTTGTGCGAGTGAGTGACATATCCCTCAAGGGGATCGCCGTTCGTGCCTAGAAAACAGCTTCAACCGCATTCGGGTCAGTCTCCGCCGGATCAAGTCCCCGGGCCGCTCCACTCCCCCCTCCTCCGTTGCCGAAGGAGGAGCTTTGGGAGTGGTCCAGACCCGTTCTTCTGCGCGAGACTCCCAACTCGTCACCCGCAAATCGGCCTCCCACCATGGTACTGTTGCATACGCATTTATTAGCCGACTCACCGGTTTCATGCACAGCTGGTCCCCACTGTTCCTCAGACGGCAACACCCACAACCTGTGTGGCAGTGGATCATGGTCGTTTCTCTTTGGAGGGCGCCAGAGGCAAAGCTGCTTGACTAAGCGGAGCGCCTGTGATTGTTGAACGGCTCTGAATTCTGACATGCCTGACAAAGGGCATCAAACTTGCTCCGGATGCCTATGGCTGACGGCGTGTTTGAAGAAGGCAATACAGCATCAGGATTGGGTAGCTCAGTCCTCATTGTGCTGCACCTTCATCTGCCGTGTGACCATTGACCCAAGACTTTCCCGTGTGAGGTGTGGATGGCAACCGTCAAGGCTAGCAGTGGCTTCCTCGGTGCGGCACATGCTTCGTAAGGCAGACCAATATAAGGGATATATCGTACTTCTCATGTCGTCTTCGCCATGGTTCGCTTGGTTCGCCCAGCGTACTTGGTGCCTCCCCCGAGCAGAGAAATAGATGGCGGGGTTGGCTCCTTGCCTCGGTGTTGGCTGACACACATTGGCATGGAAATCTCTTATCCACCACCACACACCATGTTGACTTGTAGTTGTCACTGTGCAGATCTCGAGTGTTCTGTCGTACTGGCTCCATGTTCCACAGCACGACAAGTGATCGACTCGGCGACGAAGGACCCAGCCTTACCCGGGTGTCATCATGGCATCAGCCCAATTGACCACAAGATGGCGGATGTGCTGAAGGGAAAGGGGGGCATCATGTAGAGAGAGGCACGAGTGCAGCCGCCAGTTTCCAAGTTCCACCAATGACATCGTCCATGTCAGTCTGTGAAGAGTGATCTGAGACGTCGATAGAAACTTCTTATCTGACATGGAATGTCTTTGAAGAGCTGACCTCTCGGGAGAATATCCCGAGTCTGTCATTGGAAACGGAACCGGGCTGCTGTGCTCGTAACCAGAAAGAGGGTCTTGTTGGATTCAGACTTCTGTACGTGACTGGATCGGGACACCATTGCACCCCTGAAGTTGAACAGCTGTCTGTGACCGCAAGGTACCCCCTGGGTTCACGAATGTTGCAAACGTGGGGGACGACTTGGTAAGGCAGGTGGGGTTTGCAGTGTTGTTGGGCCCTCGCTGAAATCACTCTGCAAACGGAATTTTAGGTGCTGTCAGACAAGCAAGTCAGTCCCAGTGTCAGGTCAATATCAGAGATGAGAGAATTGTCCACTTGAATTGTATGCCTATCCACTGACGGCGGAATATCACCGACAATAGGCTTCACATCTGTGTCCAGGTGAGCCCGTTGGCTGCGAGTCTTACCATGGCCGGGCATTCATGGTTGAGAGAGGCAATCAGCACATTGGTGCGTGCGGGACAGAAACCCCCCTGTCAGATGCAGCAACAGTCCACCCCCCATTTTCCCAGTCTTTTCCGGGCGTCAAACAAGGCGACTACGAGGTCCTTCAATGCGGACTTCTGAGAATATTATGCAGACGCCGTCGGGGTCCAAGAATCAGAAGGATGAAGCGCGAGGTGAGACAGAAGATCAAAGGTCTTGATGTTTTGAGTCGGAGATGATGGAGGGCTGGAATTGACGTTTTGTCACTGGCGGCCGCGGCGTCTTGCTTTCAGCGGGGCTCGAACCCCACCCCGAATTCTTACGCCATTCAAGTTGTCAGAAAGGCAGCCATCAAGGTGACGAGGCTGCCTGCCGTATTCTTCCACCATCATACAGCCCACGGGTAAAGGGCCAGGTGTTGACTTTTTTCTTGACTTTCTGCTCTTATTGCTTCTGATTCAGAGCACAAAAAGGGAAGCCTTGTGTCCATTCAAGGTACATACAATGTGCTGGCATATTGTCAGCTTCAAGCCTCACCCACCACACCACTACCTACAGCCTTGCCCAGCAATTTTTTGAGCCTTTTCCAAGATTGACCCCTCTGGTCGCTTGTACACTACATAAACAAGGAATCCCTGAACCGGAAGAGACGGCTGATCTCCGGCCGTCCCCGACAATCTCAGTCCGTTCTCTTGGTGCTGCTGCGCTAAAGATTAGTGGGCTGTCACAGTTGCAATAGTGACAATATTCCGAATCGATACACGAGCCTCATGTGAAAGGTTGGCACACCTCAGCAAGAGAACACGCAACCACAGGGCGGATAGGGATCAAGCCGCAGTGCGTGGCCAACGAGGTGAACATTGTATATATATATTGTCTCTGCCATCAGCTTGAATATATGTAGAGAGCAGCTACTTGATTAACAGCGTAGATGAGGTGACCAGACAGATGCTATGGCAAGACAGACATCTCCATCTCTACCCGCATTGTTCATCAACCATTGCTACGGGGCACACCGGGCTGCAACGCTACCATGATATGGCACACGCCCGTTGTAGCCGGTACATAATTCTGCTCTGCGCTACCCTGGTCGTTCGTGGTGGTGATGGTATCGTAAGTATGCGTAATTACGATCTCGGCACCTGTAAGCGGTTTCGCATTCTCGTATCCCACCCGTCGACGTCTGTGTGGAGTTTTCACCGTTTCATCAGCCACACCTTCAAATTCTGCCTCAGCATTCAGGCTTTCACTTGAAGTAAGGTTAGGTAGAATTAGATAGTCCGTTTGACGTCCGTTTGCTCCGCTCACCGAGATAGCTGAGAGGTGGCTGAGTTGAACCAATCCCTTGTCATCTCGAAACCCCTTCGGATTTTTCTTCACAGCGAGACTGATACCTAGTAGTGCCGTGCCTCAGCTTGTACGACAGACACTGGATTGCAGAGCATACCACCTCACACTGGAACCCCAAAGGAGCAGCACCCTCTGCGACGGGACCTCCACAACTCCGCCAAGACCCAGAGCTCCACAGTCAACCTCGATCCTTGCGGCGCCTGACTGGGCCACTGTTGGACGCGTTCTCCCTGGCGTCGGCCCTGCGGCCTTGCTCACCCCGGCCCAAGAACTTTCAGTGCTGGCCCTGGCCTTCGCCGCCAAACGTATCGACGCGATTTTTCTGCCCTGTCCAACATTGCCTCTGCCCTTCTGGCTGTACCTCGCACCTACCTTCTGAGGCTTGATCCCGCTTTTTTTCGGCCTTGCAGCGCGCCTTTGAACCTTTTTCGAGCCGCCAAACGCAAGCCTGCCCAACTCTGCAAAAAAATTACATTTTGGCAGCCAAAGCACCCGACCACAGCACCCCCCAGGTCCCGGGTTCCCAGTCACCTTACCTCTCCCGCCCTCAACCGACTCGGTGGCCCGTTGCGCGAACGTCGCGCCGTACCTTGGCCTCAGCTGCTGTCCGCCAAACAGCAACCATCCCAAAGTCCTGCAGTGACAGACGCCTGTCTTTTCCGCACCCAATCGTCGCGTCGCCGAAATTTCCCTCCGTCAAGCGGCTAAGTCGACAGAAAATTTCGATTTTCCAATTATCACCATGGGTAAGTACGACATCAATTGCATTCCTCTTCCTGGATACCATCGGGATATTCCCCTCTCTTCCCAGCCAGCCAGCCCATTCAGACACCCAGTCAGCCAGTCAGCCAGACAAACAGACACAGAGAGAGAGAGACAGACAGACAGACACCCTCTCTCCGCTGTTCGCCCGGGTTCCTGTCAGCTTTCATTCTGGCCCTCCAGGTGCGCGTGCGCAAGTCGCGTCCTCGTTGAGCCTCCCCCCCCCCCGAGATGCCTGCCTCTTCCCCTCCGCTCCGTTCCCCCCTCCGCTCCGTTCCCCCCTCCCCCTCATCCCCGTCCCAAGTCTTGCATACACACACCCCCAGCAAGACATCAGGACATATCTCTGTCCATCCACACACACACACACACACACACACACCGGCCAGTCCTGGGATGGACGGGCTACTCCAGGCCGGAACACCTCGATCGTGGGCATTATCCCAGATGCCTCAGTGACGTGTTACTGCCGCTTGTAACCCCCAAATCTCCATGACCTGCCCAGTCGGCGTTTTTGGTCGATTTCCACAGGGCCAGTCGGTGGCAGTCGTCGGTGCAGGTTGGTCCTCAAGCCTCGCTCGCTCGCTCGCTCTGCCATTCACAAGGGCCCCTCGCTGCTGCAGTGTCTTGCAGTTCTCCTACATACACCCATCCGCCCGTACATACATACATGTACCTTCACAATCAGCCCCCCTCCCCTCTCAGCCAGCCTGCATGTCTTTCCCATCCTGATCCACAATCCTCGGATTCTCTCACTACCACCCCCCCCGCCGCCGCACCCCCCCTCAAGTGCTACCTACCATTCCTTCAAATTGCCATTCCTCAATCACCTCACTTCCTTTTCTTCTTCTTTCCCCACCTATCACCAACCCTACCTTTGTTGGCTTCTTCCAACATCTCGTTTCTGACCGTTATCTAACCTTCTCCTTCTTTCTCTAGCTGATTCCGGTGATACCTATCGCCCTGTAAGTATTCGCCCTCATTATTGGCTTGTGCACTCGGTCCTTCGTCGTCTCAATGAGAGCTGCGGTCATCTTTCGTAGCCGCGAGCTCTGAGAGAGATGGCGTGACTGGTGGTCAGACCAGACTCACTCCTATCCACCTGGTGTCAGCCAGCTATGTGGTCTCCAGTCCTGACGAGGTTGAAACCTGTGGGCTCTTGGTGTCGAAAGTCCAATACTGTGGTCTCTGATGACCATGGCGCTGGACGATCAACACGCTGCTCCCCCGCATTAGGTGTGCCAGAGACAAAGACACATACTGGCAGGTCACATGACATGGTTACATACTGACATTATCACCAGCGTGAGAGATCGCGCTCTCCCAGACGTGGACGTTCCCGCAGTCCTAATAACGGTACTCGCCGGTCATATTCGCCCCGTGACCGCTCACGGAGTCGTCATCGGAGAAGAAGCCGCTCTCCCATGACTGGACAGGGCGCATCCGCTGGAGGATCTGGACAAGGATACAACAATAACGGAGCCCCTCATAGATCGTTCGAAGATCGTGCCGTTCACCGCGAAAACGTCATGAACAACATTCGAGAGTCATCACAGCAGGACCGCCGCGTCTATGTCGGCAACCTTTCTTACGACGTCAAGTGGCACCACCTCAAGGATTTTATGAGACAGGGTGAGTGGATGACGCTTGGGGAGGGAACGGATGGAAGGGACTAACGTGTCTCCTCACAGCCGGCGAGGTTCTCTATGCCGACGTATTGCTTCTTCCCAATGGAATGTCGAAGGTGGGCTTTCACAAGTGATTTTGGCTGGTTCCTTTGTGGTTCCTATTCTCTTTGGTTATTTGATGGACTGTTGGGTTGACGGGTTGGGACGCTGTCCACGGTGATATTTAGGGATGCGGGTAAGCTTTTTTTTCGCACATATCGTCCATGCAAGGCCAAATTTCTAACTTGCGTCTGTCTAGAATTGTGGAATACGCCACTAGGGAGCAGGCTCAGAATGCCGTTGCGACGCTCAGCAATCAGAATTTGATGGGGAGACTGGTTTATGTCCGCGAGGCAAGTACCCGGAGTTAGTAACGAGTGGAATCATTCTGTGACGCTAACTACTGGATAGGATCGCGAGGCCGAACCTCGATTTGGTCCTCCTGGAGGAGGTGCCCGTGGTGGCTTTGGTGGTCCTGTCGGCCCCGGCGCTGGTGCCCCCTATGGCGGAGGATTCAACCCCGGTATGGGAGCGGGAGCTCCAGGAGGCGGCCCCCCAGGTGGTGCTCGTCAAATCTTCGTCTCCAACGTTTGTTACATCTCCCTGTTCCGGTATTTTCCTGCCGAACTGGCAATGTCATGCTGACAACCTCTGCAGCTGCCCTTCAACATCGGTTGGCAAGACCTCAAGGATCTGTTCCGCCAATCCGGTAAGTAGCTTGATCCGACTGATGTATGAGAAGTCTAACATGTGTAAACACAGCACGAACTGGTGGTGTTATTCGCGCCGATGTTCACCTCGGTCCCGACGGTCGCCCAAAGGGCTCCGGCATTGTTGTATTCGAGTCCCCCGACGATGCGAGAAACGCCATTCAACAGTTCAACGGCTACGACTGGCAAGGTCGCGTTATCGAGGTCAGAGAGGACCGTTTTGCCAATGCTGGTATGGGTGCTGGCGGTTACGGTGGTGGCCGTGGTGGCTTCGGTGGCCGTGGTGGCTTCGGTGGCGGCTTCGGCGGCCGTGGAGGCTTCGGCGGTCGCGGTGGTTTCGGCGGCGGCGGCTATGGTCGTGGTGGCTATGGCGGCGGTCCTGGCGGCGGCCCTGGTGGCGGCCCTGGCGGTCCTAGCTTCGGTGGACCTCCAGGCGGCGATGCATCTGTCCCCCCTAACCCCTTTACTGACAATGCCACCGCCGGCACTGAGAAGAACGAGATTATCTACGTTCGCAATGTGAGTGCCGTTTTCAAGTCCGCAACACGCATGGATGGTTACTAACAGGGTTTTAGCTTCCCTGGTCTACAAGCAACGATGATCTTGTTGAGTTGTTCTCGACTATCGGTAAGGTCGAGCAAGCCGAGATCCAATACGAGCCTAGTGGCCGCTCGCGTGGCAGTGGTGTTGTTCGCTTCGACAATGCCGACACCGCCGAGACCGCCATTAACAAGTTCCAAGGTTATCAATACGGCGGCCGGCCTCTGGGTCTGAGCTACGTCAAGTACCTGAACCAGGGCGGTGGGGACGCCATGGATACCGACCACGGCGGCTTGACTCAGGACCAGATCATGTAAAGCAAGCATGAACGTTTCCCCTTGCTGGAACCGAACTCGGTCATAGGATCGTCAACAGCCACTGTCGAGAAACACAATGATGACCGTCATCGGATGAGTCAAAGTCACCCCAGGATTCGCCTTTTGTTCTTCGACTCTTTCATACGATCCACGGTGCCTATTTCAGTCGACATGGCCCCAGAGCATCCGATAACCCTTCGGTTCTAGAGAATGGCGACGACCTTCCTCAACTTCAGCAGACTGTTTGTATTGCGTTTTGTTTCTTTTTGTTAATAGGGAGGTGGAGGATTTGGTAGCTTATGTCAGGAGGAATGAAAAAGAGGTGGTTACAGACTCAACCGTCTTAGTCTTCAACACTCGGGTCTCAGCAACGCGAAAAGTTTTTGGTGCGCAGTGTCTTGTTCGATTGGGACTGTTCGTTCTCTTGGCGCCGTGGAAAATGGAAATCGGACGGCTTTTAAACCCTAGAATGTACAGCGAATAGCATCTGATTATCCCGTTGATGGCGGCGTTCGAAGGAAGGGCGCCGGGCAACGATAGGCTTGTTGGTAAGGGTGCGTGCGATGCGTAGGAGCGGGCTGGCCAGCCATGGTTCGCGGACTTGAAGAGTGTGTGGTGAGTTTGCATGTGGAGCAAGTGTAGGATCGGCCGTTGTCAGAGCATGGTTACTGGTGCTGTTATCGGCGCTGGGGTTTTGGTATGCTTTGGGTCCTGGCTGATTGTGATGGCATTGGCGAGGTGATGGATGGCCCCCAGTTCGCATGGCCCACAAGGCTGCATTATTTGAAAAGGCCATGGACAACAATAACATTATCGAAAGCATTGGGAGTTAAAGGCGTTTTGTGTTGGAAAATTGATACCCGGCTGCGTTGGTTTCGTCGACTGTTTAGTGATGGGAGGGATCTATCCAGGCAATATCGGCTTCACTTCAGGAGAAAAGCAAGCCTAGCATACTTGTTTGAAATGAAAACACATATTTCGAACATGTCATTGTCCTTGGATATCTATTGGAAGTGTGTTTTTGTGGTTGGCTGTTGATACCCGCCCGCATGGATCAATGGCGGGACCGCTGTTGGATGCGAACACTTTTTGCGGGGCGATGGGGAATACATCTGACAATGTCTCTTGGGGTTTTCCAGGAAGAGATGATTAGATCAAAGGCTACCACGTGGTAGTCAAGTGGTTGAATTCAAGAACAAGAGTTTGCTGCCATAGTGGCTGTCTCACTTAGGTTCTAATATTTTGTTCATCAAACCCATGTAGGCAGGTAATTCCATAATAACCCACCCATCGAAAAAGCTGTTTGTTTCTGCTCACCACAACTGGATAGTTTTAAAAAGCCCCTTAGCTCCTCTGCTGGCTAGAACAGAAGTAGATACAGCACAACAAAAGCAATTCTTCCCCGTTTTCATTCGCCCCGGCTCTTGTTTCTTTTACGCCTGAGCCTTCATCTTCCTCCTCGCCTTCTCCTTGGCCTTCCGCTTGGTCCTGTCCCTCGGCTTGAGCCCGCTCATGCCGGCCTTGCAGACGTCGGCGTACCGGGCGTAAAAGGCGTCGATGTCGTCGGGCTGGACGAGGGTGGAGAGCTTGACCTTTTTGCCTTCTTTGCGGTGCTCTTTTGACTTTGAGTTTGTGGCGCGGATCAGGATGGGGGCTGGGGGGAGGGGGGTGGAGAGGGAGGCGAGGGGGTCTTGGTCGTCGTCTTGTTGTTCTTGTTCTGGGGTTTCTTTGGCGGATTCATCGTAGGTGACTGGGGGTTTTATGTTAGGGGATTGGATTGGGGTGGTGAGGAGGAAGGGGGAAGGGGGGACGAACAGCGTTTTTGGGTGAGGAGGATGGTGCCCTTTTGGGTTTGTTTTTGGGTTGTGAAGAGGGCTGTGAGGGCGGTGAAGAACTGATGGGGGGTGTGTTAGCATGAGAGAGATGAGATTTGAGGGGAAAGGGGAAGGAAAGGTACCTCGTCTTGGGATAGGGGTTTGCTCATATTGGGTGGTTGATTGGGGGGTGGATGGTGGGAGATGGTTGTGTTTATTTGAAACACCTCACGACACACACACACTACAGCCGAGTGTGTACGTGTGTATTTGCAGACGTGAAAAGGTAACTGAAAATGAAAAATGTTCTTGGGGGGTGTAAAGTGAGAGTGAGTGAGTGATAGCCCCGCCAGTACGTTGTCGTTGCCCGTTGATGGAGACTGGCGGGATTGCCCAGCCTGAAGGTGTGGGGTTCCCAAAAGTTAGCGCAGTGAGGTCAAAAGTGGGTGTGTGGTTGAACTTAGTGGGCCCCACTTGACACCCCTTGGTTTGCGGTGCACTGTGGTTATCGATAAGAAAAAGTTCAGGACCTTGGGAGCTTCAAGGGAATGGAATCCAGATGGCAAAGCTAA
The DNA here is from genome assembly GCA_030512305.1 of Cercophora samala. Lineage (NCBI taxonomy): Eukaryota > Fungi > Ascomycota > Sordariomycetes > Sordariales > Lasiosphaeriaceae > Cercophora > Cercophora samala. The sequence goes on along the minus strand of JAULSY010000039.1, from coordinate 120,940 downwards.
TCAGTTCACCCACAAGACTCCCAGCCACCAATTCTGCGCGATAAAAGATGCCTCCTCATGGCCAGGGCACCATAAAGCGGCCCGCGCTGCCGCCTCACCTTCTCAAGGAACTGGGCGCATCAGATAACCACCAACGACGAGACAATCGCACTACCATCACGTCGAGAAAGGAGCAGCGCAAGGCCGAGCGCCAGGGTAAAAAGACTGGGCGGGCAGATGCGATCCGAAATCGACAAGCACCCGCGCCCCAGCGAACTCATCCGTCATCGTCGAAGTCTCAACCCCCAAAGAAATCCCCTGCGGCGCCCGCGAAAGCCGAAGCGAAACCCGCACCCAAGAAGCACAAAACGCCCCAGCCAGAGTCTGAAGAGGAGGATGAAGATGATTTTGGGGGGTTCGATGATGAAGATGATGAGCTGTCGGACGATATTCTGAACGAGGATTCCGACGAGGATATGGGTGATGACGGGGAGGACGACGATGACGAGGATTCAGAAGAGGGAGATGAGGATGAAGGCGAGGAGGACGAGGAGGACGAAGATTCCCCACCGCCAACAAATACGAAGATCTCGAAGACGCTCAAGGACAAATTCGCCGAGGATGATGCCGAAATTGCAGCTCTGGAGAAGAAGCTAGGGATGAAGGGGAAGAAGAAGCTACCACAGGCATTTCTTGATGACGGCTTGGGCGAACTTCTAGGAGAGGTGGATGGAAACCTGGAAGATGGGGGCTCAGACAAGCGGAAACGCAAGGCCGAGGCAGACGAGTGGCTGGCTCAGAAGAGGAGGAAAGCTGAGGCTGCTGCCGCTGCATCAACACAAAAAAAGCGAGCACAGCCGGACTCTGATGAGAGCGAGGATGGGGACAGCGACGAGGACATGGATGATATGGACGAGGATATGGATGGCTTCGGTTCTGACGACGACGATGATGAAGAAGGCAGCGAGGAGGGCGATGGTGACAGCTTTGATGACTTTGGATCGGATGATGGGGATATGGAAGAGCCACCAACGAAAAAGGTCCGCGAAAACCCCTATGTTGCTCCAACAACAGGCCAGACAGCAAAATATGTCCCCCCATCACTTCGCAAAGCCACAGGTACGGAATCAGAGCTGGAGGCCCGTGTTCGTCGGCAGACACAAGGTCTCGTCAACAGGATTACCGAAGCGAACCTTTTGACCATTCTCGGCGAAATCGAAAAGCTCTACAGAGACAACGCTCGACAGCACGTTACATCCGCCCTCGTCGATTTGCTCCTTATTCAGGTGTGCGATCCTACAAGCTTGCCAGACACACTCCTTATCCTCTCGGCCGGCTTTGCCTCTGCGGCCTACAAGGTCTTTGGAACGGACTTTGGAGCACAATTGATTCAGGAGGTGGTAGAGCGCTACGACAAGTACTACGAGGAAGCCCAGGAAGCTGCGCTCGGTGGGCCAGATGTGCCGAAACAAACATCAAACTTGATCACATTCATCTCACAGCTGTACAACTTCCAGCTGATCGGCCCAGGCTTAATATTCGACTATATTCGTACGCTGCTGGATAACCTGTCAGAACTGAATGCTGAACTGTTGCTCCGAATCGTGCGGATGTGCGGTACCACTCTGCGCACGGATGATCCAATGGCTCTCAAAGACATTGTCACGTTGATCCCAGGAGCCGTTGCGAGGCATGGCGAGAAGAACCTGACCGTTAGAACTAAATTCATGATTGAGACCATCACGGATCTTAAGAATAACAAGCTCAAGGCTGGAGCCGGTGCGTCAGCTATTGTTTCGGAGCATACCGCCAAAATGAGGAAGACATTGGGCCAGCTCAAGGCAAGAAAGCTCAAGGCGACCGAACCATTACGCATCGGGTTGCAAGATATCCGAGACGCTGACAAGACTGGAAAATGGTGGTTGGTTGGTGCCAGCTGGGCAGGCAAGTCCAAGGATAAAAAGGATGGCAAAGGAAAACCTACCGGTGAAGAGCAAGAAGATGACGACAGTGACGACGAAAGCATTGTGCTGGATGACTTTGAAGAAGGTCCCGACCTTTTAGAGTTGGCCAGAGAGCAAGGCATGAACACTGAAGTCCGGCGGTCCATCTTTGTCACCATCCTGTCAGCCCTCGACGTCCAGGACGCCTATATCAGAATCCTCAAACTTCGCCTCAACAAAGAACGCCAGAGGGAGATTGCGACTGTGATCACAAAATGCGTTGGCGCCGAGAAGCACTACAACCCTTACTACACTCTCATCGCCAGAAAGGTTTGCGAGAACATGCGTGAGGTGAAGTGGTCATTCCAGACTTGCCTCTGGAAGATGTTTGGCAGGATGGGTGAGACAGGCTTTGTGGAAGAGGACGAGGAGCTCGAAGAGGAAGAGCTCGAGGAAGAGTTCAGCACCCAGAGATTGATCAACACAGCCAAGATGGTGGGCTCGTTGATTGCCAGTGGTCATATGAGTTTAATTGCCATCAGGCGGCTGAACCTCGCCTATCTACAAAAGAAGACACGAAACTGGATGGAGATCATGATCAATACGCTGCTGTTGGAGTGTCAGGCCGGTGAGAAGCCCGGGGACGAGGTGATTACAAAGGTGTTTGCGGCCGTCAACACTGCCCCTGAATTTGCCATCCAGTTGCAGCACTTCTTGAAGAAGGTCACGAGAAAGACGGATCTGACGGCAAGCAAGAAGGAGACCAAGCTGGTGAGGGAAGGGTGCAAGATGGCCGAAGCGGCGCTGCAAGCAGTTGTGGCGGCTGAAGAGTTGTTGTAATTTTGCCTCTTGAAGGTCTGGAATACTAAACAGATGAATCCATAATGCCACACCCGTCGATGACCCGTACACATAGTGCCCTGTACACTAGGTTACCCAGACACTGTTACCCAGAGTGAGTGGTTATTCTCGGGGGTAAGCCAAGCGAGGATGTCATTGCAACTCTGCTATCAATTCGCTCGATAAAAGCTCCGGTTCAAAGATGCTGTCATCGACAACGTGGAATTTTCGGGAGCTGGATCGAGCATTTCCGTGCCGCGTTTGATGTCTACCTATGATTGAGCATTTTGTAGATGGCGAGACTGCCTAGCCAGGTCGTTCCATGTTGGTTCATGAAACGTCTCGCCTCACGACGACAGGATATCTAAACCCGAGCCACGATGCCGCGAAGAATGTTAGCGGTCATGTGGCTCTGCACGTCCAAGTGGCACTTTGTTGCGGGATTTGGGCGGGCGGGAACTGGCGGCTTTGTGGAGTGGGCTTGACAACTGACAGGACGCTCCGGGGAGTGGAAACCTGAAAATTAGCGTGCTCCCGGCTGGGCCAAGTCCCGCGAGAACCCTGGGGGCCAATCCGATTTCCGGGCTGAGAGAGGGGCCCACGGGCCTCATGGAACCCTGGAGCAGGTGTGACCCGAGCGACGGTTGGACGGAGGTGACGGGGCGGAATAAGCTGGGGACATTTTTTCATGAATGCCGCCGCCAATTCCCAACAACTAACTCATCTGCGACGCCCTGTCTAATCCCACTTGTCGCACTCGAACACCGCCTTCCACCCTCCCACCTCCACGATCCAGCGCATCCTTCCTTTTCCTTCCTTCTCCTTTGATCTTCGTAGTTAGCACAAAGCCAACATGCTGTCCCAGAGATTACTCGGCCGGACCGCCGTCAGGTCCGCCTTCAAGCCATCAGGGTAAGCAGCTCGCCCATGACGACACCGGTCCCTTTTTCTGCGCTGTTGCTGATCTCTCAAACCTGTATACAGCTCCTCCCCAATCGTTCTTGCGAGCAGATGGTCCAGGACTTATGCTTCCCAGTCTGGTCAGTACCGACACCAACAAACCCAGGGATTCCGATATGGCCCAGAGTGGCGCTGACAATGTTGCGCAGAGGAGAAGGATCTTGTTATCATCGGTGGTGGTGTTGCTGGCTATGTTGCCGCCATCAAGGCCGGCCAGGAGGGCATGAAGGTGCGTCAGCAGACAATACACATGGCTCGACATAGGATCATGCAGGACAATCGCTAACATGCACCTCTTTCCCACTCACAGGTTGCATGCATCGAGAAGCGCGGGACACTGGGCGGAACCTGCCTCAACGTCGGATGCATCCCATCAAAATCGCTCCTTAACAACTCACATCTGTACCACCAGATCCTCCACGACACAAAACACCGTGGTATTGAGGTCGGTGATGTCAAGCTCAACCTCCAGCAGCTCATGAAGGCCAAGGAGACATCCGTCAACGGTCTCACCAAGGGTGTCGAGTTCTTGCTCAAGAAGAACGGCGTCGAGTATATCAAGGGTACCGGTAGCTTCCAGGACGAGCACACCATCAAGGTCGAGCTCAACGATGGCGGCGAGACCAGCGTCACCGGCAAGAACATCCTTATCGCCACCGGCTCCGAGGTTACCCCCTTCCCCGGCCTCACGATCGACGAGCAGACCGTTATCAGCAGCACCGGCGCCATTGCCCTTGAGAAGGTTCCCGAGAAGCTTGTCGTTATCGGTGGTGGCATCATCGGTCTCGAGATGGCTTCCGTCTGGTCCCGCCTGGGCTCCAAGGTCACCGTTGTCGAGTACCTCGATCAGATCGGTGGTCCCGGCATGGACACCGAGGTTGCCAAGGGCATCCAGAAGATCCTGAAGAAGCAGGGCATCACCTTCAAGACCGGCACCAAGGTCCTTTCCGGCGAGAAGACTGGCGACGAGGTCAAGGTTCAGACCGAGGCTGCCAAGGGTGGCAAGGAGGAGACGGTATGTTTTGCCGCGATATTGAAAGCCGACTAGAATCCGCATGCTGACCTTGACTGTAGCTCGATGCCGACGTCGTCCTTGTTGCCATTGGTCGTCGCCCCTATACCGGCGGTCTCGGCCTTGAGAACATCGGCCTCGAGGTCGATGAGCGCGGCCGTGTCATTATCGACTCCGAGTACCGCACCAAGATCCCCCACATCCGCTGTGTTGGTGACGCCACCTTTGGCCCCATGCTTGCGCACAAGGCTGAGGAGGAGGCTGTTGCTGTCGTCGAGTACATCAAGAAGGGCTACGGTCACGTCAACTACGGCTGCATTCCCTCCGTCATGTACACCTTCCCCGAGGTTGCGTGGGTTGGTCAGTCCGAGCAGGACCTCAAGAAGGCCGACATCCCTTACCGCGTCGGCACTTTCCCCTTCAGCGCCAACTCCCGTGCCAAGACCAACCTCGACACTGAGGGTTTCGTCAAGATTCTCGCCGACCCCGAGACCGACCGCCTTCTCGGCATCCACATCATCGGCCCCAACGCTGGTGAGATGATTGCCGAGGGTACTCTTGCGCTCGAGTATGGTGCCTCCAGCGAGGATATCGCCCGCACCTGCCACGCTCACCCTACCCTTTCTGAGGCCTTCAAGGAGGCTGCCATGGCCACCCATGCCAAGGCTATCCACTTCTAAGTAAAGAAAGCTTAGGGGTGCCGAAAAAGAGGGAGGAGGTTTTCTTGTGTATCTGTACTGTAGTTGTTTTTTTCCTCGTTTCAGGCATCGGTGAACGGACTCCGCCGGGATGGTAGAGGCATTTGAAAGCAGTATTTATAATTTACCCCTGGCCGCTGTTGTTTTGTTTCGTGGTGCCGAGAAGAAAAAAAAGCTTGAGCAGCATGAGGAGCAATTTTGTTTTTAGAGCAACGGCAGGTTGGATGGGAAAGGTTCATGAGGTCTATGGTATATCTAGCGTCAAAACATAGAAGGTTGATTTTCTGTACCATGGTACTACAATGACCAGTAAATACGTCAAGGGGATGGTATCCTGCAGGACGATGAACACCCGCATTGACTTGTTCGATCATCTTATGTTTTGAGAGGCAGATGCCCATGGGACAACCCTAACCCTTCCATGGCCTCGATGCAAAGTTCACGGTGTGTTGTTGTCAGATTTCTTGGCAGGAGGAGAGGAGGAGGAGGCCGATGATCGAACCACATGTGGAAAGTGGGGGTCCACGAGGGGATGCCACTGGCTCGATCTCATCTATCTTTCTGGAGTCGCCAGGGGAAATACGAACGACATGCCATTCGATATACAATTCTTCCCCCTTTCTCCTGTCTCATCAATATTTTTTTTCCTTTTTGTTCATCCACGGACGATCTACTTTACGCATGAAGAACGAATGATTTGAACTCAAAACAGACCAATTGGAGGACCTGAGCTGGATTGGAAGGGTGGAAAGAATTTGGGAGTCGATACACACTTGGAAGTTTTTGAGTGGTTGTTGTTATTGTTGTTGTTGTTGTTGTTGTTGTTGTTGTGAGACAAAACGGGAACCAAGGAAAACGTTCAGACAGGTCAACAAGACCCATCACGCCCACCTGCACCAACGGGGTATAATTGGATTTTGAAGAAGGACGATACGGATTATATCATCATTCACAACCTCGATGAGCCCAGCTCTCTGCACACCCACTCCGGCAACCATGGCCAAACCAACCAAAGAACGGACCTACCCGCTCATGAGCCGAAGGGAGATTGAGGCTCAAATTGCAGATGGGAGGCACATGGTCATTGTGGATGGGCATGTTCTGAAGGTGGATGCCTTTATGCAGTTCCACCCTGGCGGTGACAAGGCGATGCAGCATATGGTAGGAAGGGATGCTACGGATGAGGTAAATGGGTATGTTTCATTTTTCTCCCTTGGCTTGGATATTGAGTTCTAAAAAGCTTATTTATCATGAACAGGCTTCATTCCCCTGAGGCGAGGGCAATGATGAACAAGTACCGCGTTGGAAGGATCGAAGGAAGATGGAAAAACTTCTTGCCTCCTATTCAAGGTGGTAGATTCAGAAAACGTCTCGACGGAGGGGCAAGGGAGGTGGAAGAGGAGGATGAGTCTGGACGGTTGCCAGCTCCGGCGGTGGCGATAACAACAGATACCCCGTCGAGCGAGCTCGAGTCCAGACCACCCTCGCCAGTGTTCGATGTCAACGACAATGCCGTACGGAAGAGACACGTGAAGGAATCAACAGCCTCGAGTGCTGCGTCGATAACCTCGGCATCATCGCTGGAAGAGTCTCACGGTGATGGTACTCTACCGCTCGACGGGATGGCCCACCTGGACGTTCTCACCCGCAAGGAGATCAAACTAGACCTGGACAAATACCCGGCCGTGGATCAGGACACCCAAGAGGTCATCGTCGAGAAGTACCGCCAGCTCCACGACCGGGTCAAGGCCGAAGGGCTGTATGATTGCAACTACTACGCCTACGCCATCGAGTGCGCTCGCTACCTCGCCTTCTTTGGGTTGATGCTGCTGTTCCTCCGGTGGAAGTGGTACATCCCCAGTGCTTTCTTCCTTGGCGTTTTCTGGCACCAGCTAGTCTTCTCCGCCCACGATGCTGGCCACATGGGAATCACACATAACTTTCAGGTTGATACCATTATCGGGATCATCATTGCGGATTTCCTGGGGGGGCTGTCCCTTGGTTGGTGGAAGCGCAGCCACAATGTCCACCACATTGTCACGAATTCGCCAGAGCACGACCCCGACATTGAGCACATGCCGTTCTTTGCTATTTCCCACCGGTTCCTGGCGAGTCTGAGGTCGACGTACTACGAGCGGATCATGCCGTATGATGCGGCCGCCAAGTTTTTTATTTCGGTGCAGCACCACCTGTACTATGTGATTATGCTCTTTGGGAGGTTCAATCTCTACCGGCTGTCGATGGAGTATCTGATCCTGGGCCAAGGTCCGAAGAAGGGGGTCGCAGCCTGGCACCGGTGGTTTGAATTCAGCGGGCAGGTTTTTTTCTGGTACTGGTTTGGGTACGAGCTGCTGTACAAGTCGATCGATGGCGGGTGGAACAGGTTCTGGTTCGTCATGGTCAGCCATATGGTGACGTGCCCGCTGCATGTCCAGATCACGCTGAGCCATTTTGCCATGTCGACGGCTGATTTGGGGGTGGATGAGAGCTTCCCGCAAAAGATGCTGAGGACGACGATGGATGTGGATTGCCCTACCTGGCTGGACTTTTTTCACGGGGGCTTGCAGTTCCAGGCGATTCACCACTTGTTTCCGAGGATTCCGAGGCACAATCTGAGAAAGACGCAGAGGTTGGTGCAGGAGTTTTGCGATGATGTCGGGATTCCGTATGCGCTGTTTGGGTTTGTGGATGGGAATAAGGAGGTGATTGGGAGGCTGGGGGAGGTGGCGAGGCAGGCGGCTATTTTGAAGAAGTGTCAGGGGGTCATGATAGGGGAGGGGAGGGTGGAGGGCCATCACCATCATCACTAGGGGAGAGGATGACTAGAGAGAAGGCGAAGTGCGTGCTAGAAGGAGTCCGAGGGTTGTATATGGCTGCCGGACTGTAGTGATAATCCTTAAAAGTTGACCTTTATTCTATAGACTAGAGCTTTTGGTTCCTCTTGGATACCTAGGTTCAGAGGGTCTGTGACATGGACTGCACAATTGTATTGTCTACTCTTTCTCTTGCGTGATTCAAACCAAGATCAAAGAGTAGTCACGAGGCCCTGCTGCTGCGGGCTAACAAGGAATTATCTTTTATGACGAGGTCGCCGAGGTTCTTGAGTGAGGTGGCCGCCCACAGTGCGTGATAGCCAAGGGACTACTGTGATTCTTGGGTTACAGAAAACGAGCCAGGGCCCTGGATCAGCCCCCCCATCTTGCCGCCTCTTGCATGCAGATAATGCAGTAGCTCCAAGGGACACGGACCAAGATCCGCAAACCCCAATCCTACCCTGCCTCCCTGCCTGGTACTTGAGATTCCTCCATCATGACCTGTACCCCAATTCTTGCGCGCAAGTTGCGAAGCAAGCTGTCCGGTATGCCATGGTTGGCCGTGTTGAAGTGCCCCAGCTCGCTCTTATTCGGCTATTCCATCACTGTTCACCGAGATTCAAGAGATCGATAGAGGGAGGGCTGAGGGGGGCAGAGAACCGCCGGTTTCTTTTGCTCTTCCAGGACAACTACCGTAGGTAGCTTCGGTCTCTAGTGATTATTACTCCACTCTTTCGTTTGCTTTTTTATTTTATTTTCCTCGCCGAACGAATGAGGTTCCCCGGTTCTGGCGCCGTGGGCCTTGCTGCATGTTTGGTTTCCCATCCTTTTGTAAAGCCAACTGATGAGTCGAGGAGCGTGTCGAGGTTGAACCGGCTGGCGGCATTGTGCTCTGGTCAGGTTATTACGAACACGGCACATAAAACTGTCAGGAAGAAGCAACACAAGTTAACAGATTGTCATAAGATGTTTCTGCATCTGGGTCGAGTTTGCGAGAGGCAGGAGATGTGCTCCCGGCAATCCGGAAATACAAGAGTTGAAGAAATGCACGTCACAGACAATCTACCCTGTCGTTACCTAAGATCCTCCCCTCGGGACTGGGAGAAACGAGGCAAGCATGGGTGTGATGGCGGAGGCACTAAACTAGGTACTACCCCGGTTATAAACGCATCTCGATCTGCCCCCCCCCCCCCCTTCACCCCCCCCGCCTCTCACTCACTCACACTGCTCACCAACAAACCTCGTAAGCCAAGCAGTCTGAAGTGCGAGAAGTGGTGCCATGTTGAGCCATGCCGGGGCCCTAGTTTATGTTTTTTGAGATATTTGAGGAAACGCAAAGAGTTGGCTACACAAGGTACGTCAGAACACGACATGGGTTCACTTTTGTTGATGGTTACTCCTGCTTCTCGATGGATCGATGCCGGCAGCCTTCCGCCAGTCCCCATGTCGTGCATAGCTTCATCCCACTTTTTGCGGGCGTTTCCGATGTTTATCTGGCCCCAGTTTCATTAGCAAGCTGGACTAGGGCCCTATCCTAGAGGGCAAACAGATTTGATAGTCCCAACACCACACAGACACACCACACCATGCACCCTGATAGATGACCACGGCGTTTGTTGCGACTTTTCTGAGGCAGAAGGGCAAAAAAAAAAAAAAAAGCAATGTGACAGGAATGACCAGTCGTGGTATCCTGAATGAATGGGATATATATCTTTGTGCCCTCCCTCTTTCTTTGCGGTTTGGAAAGACTTCTCGGGCAGACAAACTCGCAGCTTTTTACAGTCCTTACCTACAACGACGAGAGTTGTGTTCTAAGCAATCGATTTACACTCCAACAAGAAGACCCTCCTCTACACAACCACATCACACCTTTCCACTACCCTACCACTATCCAGAGACCTACCTACCTTGTCTATACCAGCTCCTCCCTTTCCAAGCCATCATCGCTGACATTGTCTCTTTTCTCTCACACACACAACCGATATCCCCACATAATCTCTGAAAAGATGGGCAAGAGAAAGATGGACGAGGCCGCAGCCGAGCGGATCCGAGCAGCCAGAGGTGAGAAGGTACGTACCCTCCCCTTCCCCCTTTTTTACCCAATGACATGTAGAGATAGATATTCATCATGTTCGAGAAACAGGATCCCTTCGCCAGGCGGGCAGCAGCCACGGTGCGGCAAAGCAAGCAGGGCGGCGAATCGTCCTCGGGCAAGAATGATGGGAATGGCAGCAAGGACGGCAAAAGTGATGGGAGTGATGGTAGCAAGGGGAGTAGTTCCTCAAATTGGAGGACCTAGGTAGTCAGGACATGACAGATGGATGGTATGGGGGAAGAATGACATGAGACATGACAAGGGGTTAGGCAAACATGAGGGGCTATAATGTAGGCCTTTTTGACAGAAGCTGAAGTAATTCAAGGATACTGTTGCTCTTTAAACCTGTTTACCAGTGCTCTTCCTGACAGGTGATGATATGCAGCTGGCTGTGAAAGTAGATAGGATCTCTGCAGGATGATCTTCCATTTTCGATGTGGAAAGAGCTTAATTGCCGGAACAGGTTTATGGTCATATAGCATGATGCCACACAAGCTGAGCTCCTCAGCTAGAGAGGGTTTTTACATTGACAGCCGGTATCAACCACCCTCACCGAGAGGAGCGTTGAGTGGCAGGGCCGGAGCCGAGACATTCTTTGGGGAGTCTGGGGAGTCTGTATGTAGCTCCTCATGGAATGTTCGGAGAACAACCTCCGTCTTGGGCGGCCTCAAGCTTGTCCGACTACACGTGTTGCATTACAACCTCGAAACTCGACGACATGAGACATTTTTCTCGCCCGTGAGGAGGCTGGCTGGCTTGGCTGGATAAGGTATGATGTCTTGAAGACGTGGCTATGACCGGTACAGCTGGTGGTTGATAGGTCAAGCTCACAGGGTGTTGTTGCTTCTTTCCCTGCTGACTGACCCCCCCTGTCAGCCACGTCTTTTTCCATGCCTGTGTCGTTGAAGAACTCGAAGAAGCAATGGTGTACACCCCGCGTGCCGCTGCCATGTCCTCTCAGTGAAGAGCAGAAAGTACCGGAGCGGTGTAACAGGAGGTGTACCGTAGGCCTGAGGAAGGGCGAGGCTTCTTTGGGTAACCCGCAAGATGACACCCGACACATGGAAATGGCGTACATATCGCCCCCTGGACCAGAGCATGGGCAAAGCTACTGAGGACCGGTGAGCAAACCTCCGACCTCTTGTAGCAGGTGTTGGCTTATACAAGAACACACAGAGGCAGAGCGAGGGTGATACCACGGCAGCCAGTCCAGCGCCCTTCCACATGCCCAAGAGCTCGGCATCGGATCGTGTGGCCGGGGCCAACCACCACCGAGGACTTGACTGTGACGGGAATCGGATGGGGTCCATAATACACAGCAATGTGCCGAGGACACAGTGCATCGTTGGACCAGCGAGTTGTTCAGGGGACGGTCCGATCTTTGGATGTCAACTCGTGCAGTGGAAGGCTACACCGGCCGAACGTGCCATATGAAACAGAATCGAGCACAGTTATGTAGATATCAAAGGTTTGCGAGACTGGGGTTACATGTGGTCTTTGCGGATCAGCATGTGATGGTGGCCGAGTTCGAGAACAGCAAAAGGAATCATGTCCCAGGTCAAGGAATGACAGGTATCCGAAACAAGGAAACAAAAAGATTCCGCTTACAGCCATTGCATATAGGTTGTCAGTGGTCGTTGGTCGTTGAGGATATCCTCAAGCGTGGGATGAGAAAGCCTTCAAGCCAATCATTAGAAGCAGACATTGTTCCACAGCAGGCAAGTCATTGCTCACTGGAGCAACAGACAGGCCGTTTGGAAACAGAGTGGCCAAACCAAATATCTCACGTGTGAGCTCCTCGCTGCCCGCCGGCCTCCTGTAGCGCGGCAGCGACGATGAGTACCAAAATTGAAGTGAAGATGGTTGATACCTTAGAAGGTGAAGGATGGGGGCACAGTGCGGAAAGATGCCCACCTTACCTTAGTGTGCTTAGCTCCCATTAACCCCGCCTACGATTGCAGGCTGCCCCCCTGTCCCCCACGACTGTCACCTTTAACCCTCTCGGGAAACCACAGTGCTGGGCCCTCCAACCCTTGAAGCAGCAACTCGTAGCATCCCCGTCGAGGCTGTTCCCGCCATCCACCAGCAACCAACTCACCGACCGCATCTCTGTATCAGCAATCCGTCCTTTTGTTTGTTCGTTATATCCCATATCGCAAGTAGAAGGGCACTTGTCCGGAGCATTGTATTCCAGCTTGACATTCCAAACCAACACATCAACAACCGCCGACATTGAAAAGCCCAATCTCCAGTCGGTCAAGTTACCCCACGTTCAGGAGCGGGAAGCAGGCAAGTGAACGCATTCCGTCATCGAGGCTCGGCTCGGAAGACACCGAGCTCGTCAACCACACAACAGGTCCGTCCCGGCAGACCAAGCAACCTATTCGGACCCGGGTCCGGGGCAAATCATCCGAGTTGTGCTCCCGTGTTCACCACGTGAATCGGGCAGCCTTCTCGTCAGACCCCCCCGCTCTTGGTTATCTCCTTCAACAGCATGCCCGAATAGTCAAAGCCCAGGAATCCCGGATAGAGAACCAGCGTGATGGATCCCTCCGTCCAGCGCGCCCTGAACGACAAGCTCTATGACAAGCGCAAGGTTGGCGCTCTCGAGTATGTTTTATTTTATTATCATTTTATATCTACATCGCATTGCATAGACAGCTGCATACCCGGGCCCGCCCAGGCTGCAGGCAAACAGCCCCCTTTTCCCCCCACCTTGCCCCTGATTCGATAATGGCTTCACATGACAAAGGATGAATGTAACTTACAACCTACTCTCACACAGGCTGGAGCGCGTCATTCGCGAGCTAGTTGCCTCCAAAGATAACGCCAAAATTGAGGCCATTCTCGACCAGCTGTGCAACGACTATGCCTACGCTGTCCACCAGCCCCATGCCCGCAACGGTGGGCTGATCGGCCTGGCCGCTGCTGCCATTGCCTTGGGATCTGTACGTTCTCGTCTTCCCTTCTCTTCTCTGATCTTCCCTTGCCGTCACACCGTTTGGGGGGCATGACGCCTACGTACTACCGACCTCTTACTTACCCGTGACCGTCCTTCCGTTTGCTGCGAACAGGAACTCGCCAGATACCTTGAGGTCATTGTGCCACCGGTCCTGGCCTGCTTCACCGATCAGGATGCACGAGTCCGATACTATGCCTGCGAGGCCATGTATAACATTGCCAAGGTTGCAAAGGGCGAAATCCTGATCTATTTCAACCACATCTTCGATGCTCTCTGCAAGGTAGGCAGTCTCACTTATTCTCCTTTTTCCCGCACACCCTTGTCTCACCATCTCTCTTCATCTCTTTAGCTTGGTGCCGATTCGGAACTGTCAGTCAAGAACGGCGCCGAGTTGCTCGACCGTCTCATAAAAGATATCGTGTCGGAATCAGCGGCAACATACGTCTCGGTCTTGGAGCAGCCGCCGCCATACCAAGAGGACGATAAGGACGTCCTGGATGACGCGTCTGAGCTGCCGACGGCCTTCTCGCTCAAGAAGTTTATACCGCTTCTCCGTGACCGCATCTACGCCATCAACCCTTTTACGCGGACCTTTCTTGTGGGCTGGATCATTCTCCTGGACTCTATTCCAGACCTGGAGCTTGTCACTTTCCTGCCCGAGTTCCTCGGTGGGCTATTGCGATTTCTGAGCGACCCCAACCGGGACGTCCACGTGGCGACACAAGGCTGCCTGGATAAGTTTCTCAACGAGATCAAGCGGATCGCCCGCATCAAAAAGGGGATTGCCGAGAGCAAGAGGTCCAAGGGCGAGGGCAAACGAAAAAGAGAGGACTCGATCGAGAGCGGGAGCATACGCCCCCCTCTCGAAGAAGGCGACGAAGTGGATTCCGAAACGGCAGCCGACGATGACGAGCTGGATAGCGAGGATGACTGGGTTCCAGGCCAAGACGTGCAGATCAACCACAAAGAAATTCTGGAGATTCTGACTGCCACACTTGACTCACCGCTGGGTAAGCCGCCCTTCGACCACAGTCGCCAAAAGACTGCTAATCTCACCCCCAATCCAGAAGAAGACGGACTGCTGGAGTCGCTCCGATGGATTGTTGAATTTCTTGACATCTGTCCAGAGGAGGTGCTCCCGTTTACGCCCAAGATTCTAGCTCATCTCTTGCCGGCAATGGCCAGCGGCGTGGAGTCGATTCGTCAGGCTGCCGCCAGAGTCAACACGTCACTGATGGACTATGTCGTCTCACTCTCTGACGATGCTGAACTCGCCACCATCCCGCATCAATTATCTAGGATGCCGCACGGCGATCGCCAGGACGGAACCACAAGCGCCCGGGCATCCCTCTCTAGCTCGAGAGAACTTGAGATACGAAGTCCCACCCCGGCCACGAGCAAGCCTCTTCCACGGACTCCAACCCCGGGGACGGCTGGTGCTTCGCAACCGCAAGCAGATCTCGATTACGCCGCTGCAGTGAGCTCACTAACCCTGCTATTTTTGAACGATCACGAAGCCACTCGTGTCGCTGCTCTTACGTGGCTCATCATGTTGCACCGCAAAGCACCGAGAAAAGTGCTGGCGTTTAACGATGGCACATTCCCTGCACTCCTCAAGACACTGTCTGATCCCGCGGAAGCAGTCGTCACCAAGGATTTGCAACTGCTTTCACAAATATCAAGGAATAGCGAAGACGACTATTTCACCAACTTCATGGTAAACCTGCTGCAGTTGTTCTCAACGGACCGGAAGCTTCTCGAGACAAGAGGAAACCTCATCATTCGCCAGCTTTGTACCAGTCTCAGTGCGGAACGGATATACCGGACGCTCGCGGACTGTATTGAGAAGGAGGAGGATGTTGAGTTTGCTAGTATCATGGTCCAGAATCTGAACAACAACCTGATCACGGCACCAGAGTTGGCAGAACTGAGGAAGCGATTAAGGAATCTGGAGACCAAGGTTCGTGTTGGATCCCTCAGCGTGTCAAGAAGGAGAAGCTAACTGTGACTGCAGGATGGACAAACATTCTTCGTGGCGCTCTTTAGATCGTGGTGTTACAATGCTGTGGCAACATTCTCTTTATGTCTGCTGGCGCAGGCGTATGAGCAGGCATACAATCTTTTACAAATCTTGTATGTTTCCCCCTCTGTGCGCTGAAATTGTGTTTACTGACCTTGTAGCAGTGCCGAGCTTGAAATGACAGTCAATATCCTCATCCAGATTGATAAGTTGGTGCAGCTCCTGGAGTCGCCAGTGTTTACATGTATGTTTCATCTTACCTCGGGGGCTGTGAAATGATGCTGATGATTTGCTTGAGCAGACCTTCGTCTCCAGCTTTTGGAACCAGAGAAATACCCGCACTTGTACAAGTGCCTGTACGGGCTTCTTATGCTTCTCCCGCAATCATCGGCATTTGCGGCGCTCAAGAACCGGCTGAACAGTGTTAGTTCGATTGGGTATCTGCATATTGCGCCGAGACCGTACGTCCACCTTTATGTTTCTTGACAGTATTACTTACTAACATGGTTTTTACAGCAACGCAACAACACCTTCAGTGCCCTCGTTTGACCGCCCCAACCGACTGAAGGGCCGAGAAGAAGGCATAATCCGCTGGGGTGAACTCTTGGAGAAGTTCCGGACGGTGCAAGAAAGAGCAAGGCGTCTGCAAAGGCTGGGCGCAGACACGGACGATTCCCCATTCGGAGTAGGAGATCTTAGGATAGGTGGAGGCGATGGAACAGGGGACATGAGGCCAGCGACAGGAAGAGAAGGCGGTGGTACAGGGCCTTCGAGGAATGCAGGAGGCGGCGGCAGGGACTCTCCGGCCGGCGGAACGAATAACGCGAGCTCTGCACCGTCGAAACCGGAACCGCCGCCGAAGACTAGGAGTGGACTGGGCAGACAGCTGGGGAGGTTTGGGGTGGCTGGGCGAGGCAAGCGGAACCCTTGATCTGAATCCCTTGTTGCAAGTTGTTTGCCCTGCATCACCACCCAGCACACTACCCGCCTGCCCCTTTTGGAGCCCCTTTTTGGTTGTCAATTTTGTTCTGAAGCAAGCAAGCGAGCGAGTTTGGTTGGCTTTGTTGATGGCTTGACTGATTGGTGTCTGATTTATATGATTTTTTGGGGTCTTGGGTTTATTGTTTCTATTGCATAGCAAAGTTGGCTTGTTTTTGTTTATATCATGCATGCCTTGGTTTGGCCTTTTGTTTTTTTCGTTCCCTCTTATTTTGGTTCGCCCTACCTTTTTTGCTCAGTGCACAACAAAGAAAAGACAAAATATCCAGTGACCAGCTCGAGTGACGATATCTTTCTAACACGTAGAATCTGTCTCTAGACCACCAACCAGCAACGCAAACTCCAGCCCAGACCCAACCGGTCATCAAAACATCACAGCCGGACACCCATGAAGAGCGTACTCAACGTCGAGCAGCCACGGAGCAAAAGCACGATTATAAGCGCTCGCAAAGCCAAACGCGCGATAGTACAGCCCGAGCGCGCAGCCAGACTCGACAGCAACAGCAACAACAGCAGCAGCAGCAGCAGCAGCAGGCTCCGATCCCGATCCAACAAGGCCGGAACCAGAGCCGGACGCGTGATTTCGTCCCGAGCGGCGGCGGCGGAAGAAGAGAAGGAGGAGGAGGGGGAAGCCTGAGTCGCAGTTTGAGCCTGACGCGCCACCCTAGCTTGGTCAGGAGCCAGAGCCAGGGGGCCGCCACGAGGAGCAGCACGGGCTACAGCCAGCAGAGCCTGGGGAGGAAGGCCAGCCAGTTCTACAGCCAGGGGCACGGGGAGGCGAGCGTGGGGATCAAGGAGGAGAAGGAGCAAGAGAAGGAGTTGGAGGAGGAGGAGGAGGAGGAGGGTGAAAAGCCCGGGGGTGGGGGTGGGGGTACCGGTGGGAAAGGGGGGGTTGCGGTGACGAGGAAGAGCAGTCTTATTACTGGGAATAGTAACAACCATGCGGGTAAGACCGGCGGCGGCGGCGGCGGCGGGGAGGAGGAGGAGGGCAACAAGGTTGAGGCTGGTGGTGGTGGTGGGAATGATGGTGGTGCTAACAAGTCTGCTGTTGATGGGGTTGTTGGTGAGGGGGGTGGGAAGAGGACGGTGAGTACTGCTAGTTCTACTGGTGGGGGCAAGGAGAAGGGGAGTATCAGGTGGGCGGTGAGGGATAGTAACGGGAGGGAGATTGAGGGCGGGAACAATGGGTGCAAAGAGGGGAAGAATGATGAGGGGGGCAAGAATGTCAAGAGTGCGAATGGGACACCGGCTGGGAGTGTCAGGGGGAAGAATAATGTTGAGGGTGTCAAGGAGGTGGCAGGTGCTGTCACTGGAGATGGGGGCAAGCCGGCCAAAAATGGCTCGGGGGTTGTGACTGCTGAAGGTAAAAGCAGTGGCAAATCTGAAAATGGAAAAGGAGAGGCGTGAAACCGATGCTGAATTGAGTTATGACGGGACTTTTGGTGCACAATAGAAGGTTGTGGGTGGATGTGTCGAATAGTCTTGAGATGTGGAAATAGATTTGGTTTTTGGTTGACATTGCATCATCTCCTCCCAATCGTCCCACTCCTGCCCTTCTTGGGCGTCTCTCTTTCTACCAGACCCTCAAACACGCTGTCCCTTCTTTCTGTCACTCTTCTCAGCTCAATTCTCAAGTTCTCCAACTCTTCTCTCGCAGCGTCAATATCATGGGGCAACCCCGCAAACCCAGCCAGCTGGGCATCTAATTCCTTCTTTTGCTGCAACAGTTCCAGATACGCTTGCTCTTGGGCGTGTATCTCCTGAATGCTTACACTCTGATCCTTATCAGTTGATAAATTAGGGGACGCCTGCGCAGACAGCTCTTGAACCCGCGCCGCAAGCGTCTTGATCCGGCGCTGAGCAGCCAAATTTGACTTTGCGAGGGAAGGGTGGGGGTGGTAGCCCTCGCTCTTCTTTGTGTTGGTGTTGCTGCTGTCGTCAAGGTTATTGTTGCCATCTTCCGAATGAGAGGATGCTGGGCGTGGGCGGGCGTCGATTTCGGATGATAATTTTGAGAGCGCCTCTGACTCGGTGGAAATGTACGAAGTCAAGATGTCAATTCTGGCGAGTGTCTGTTCTAGCTCTGCCAGCTGAGACTGGAGAGACAACAGCTCAGAGGCTAGTGAGACCGGGTTGGGGGTGGGTGAGGAGTTGAGCTGGAGGGAGAGCTGGGCGAGGGAGGTCAGAGCTGTTGAGCCCTCACGAGTGAGTGAGTCTTCGAGAGAGGTGAGTATTGATTCACGGGTTGTGGTGAGGAGATCGTCTTTGGGTTGTTGTTTTTGGAGCTGGGTGAGGGTTTCGGACTCGAAACGGAGAAGAAGGGCTCGCTCCTCGTCTGCGGCTTCGTTGGCGGCGGCGAGGGCTAGCAGGGCCTTGAGAGTGTCGGCATTGCGCTCGAATGGTGGAGGGGGGCGGTTGGAGGGGAATTTTCGGGCGAGCCAAGTGTCGATGTATGACCAGTCTTTGGCTGCGGAGGCGGCTGCACGGGCGACGGATGGTGAGAAGATGGCGGTGTTGTTCAGGAGGTGGGCCATTGTGTAAGTGGGTGTGAGGCGAGGTGTGAGCGGAGAGTATGGGGTGAGTTGGTGTAAATAGAGCTGAGGTGGTTTTGAAGGTCGGTAGGCTTGAAAGTCAAGGAAGTCAAGAAAATCATGAAACAACAAAACTCATGTATCCCAAGTGTCCTATCTGCATCCCATGTGGTGAGTTTGAAGGGTGTCGTTGATGGGAGCCAAGACACCGGCAGACGTTAGGTGGGCTAGGTGGGTTGGTGGGGCGCTCTTGCCTGGTTGACGTACCCACGGTAAGCGGAAGCTGTTGATTGGCTGATGGTTCCCAAAGTAAACAAACTCCGAGGGTCCTTGCAGGGGTGCTTTCCCGACACGTCCAAAGATAATTCTGGACGCGACTTCCTCACAAACCCATGCGCATGCCTTGCTCTAAAGTGACAACCTGGAATTCCTCAACTCCGGCTCGTTGCTGTCCCCCCGCCCTCAGCATTTGCTTCTACATTTTTCCACCCATGACGGCGACGGCCTGACAGCAGCAGCATTTATTGTTGTGTTTGTGTTTTTTTTTGGGCCATTTTATTCTCCACAGCAGCCTTGAGACTTTGCGATCGATAACCGTTCGATTTACCCCCCCATCGCCATGGTGCAGCCAGGCATTGGCGGTCTCGACACGCCACGGACCAACGTCGGAGACGCGACATACCTTGGACGTCAGCCAGATTTCGACCTCTCCCAAGAGCTATCAGATTTCCAGTCACCATCCAAAGACGCGAATTTACTACAACAGCTCCGCAATGGCGGCCGACCGACCCTCAAGACCCCGCGCGGTGGTCGTGGTCCTCTAAGAGATCGACAAAACCTCCCCGGATTCGGCGGCAACGAGTTCACACCCCTCCTCAAGTCTGCAACCAGAAACAGTGCCAGAAGGTATGGCGCTGGCAAGGAAAACGGACTGGGGCAGGCCGCAACCCCCAACTTTCTCAATAGAATCGACGAAGACATGACGCCTCTGCCAGCCGGCGAGACTAGCATGTACCTTGGCTCTCGGAACACATCCTCGATCGAACACACGCCTCTCCCCGAAGTGGACAGCAGTAGTGTTGCATCCACTCCGCTGGTCATGAGGCGGCGAGACAACAGCGGCAAGGGCCCACTCGAAGACGGTAACCAGCTCTCGTTGCGCGAACAAGAGAACGTGATCGACAGGATAGAAAAGGAGAACTTTGGCCTCAAGCTCAAGATTCACTTTTTGGAGGAGGCGTTGCGCAAGGCCGGGCCGGGATTCAGCGAAGCCGCTCTCAAGGAGAACACGGAGCTCAAAGTCGACAAGGTCACCATGCAACGAGAGCTCCAACGGTACAAGAAACATCTTACGTCAGCCGAGAAAGACCTCGAGACCTACCGACAGCAGATTATCGAGGTGCAGGACAAAGCAAAGAAGAAGTACGCCAGCGAAGATCAACGTGCGGAACTGGAGCGGCTCAGGCAGGCGCTTGAAGAAAAGGAGACCGAGATCGATGACCTTCAAAGGCGGATAGAGGAGGAACAAAAGGAGCAGGACAAGCTAGGGAATTTGCAGGACGAAATCACCGATCTTGAACATGACCTTCGAAGGAAAGACGACGTCATTACACAGCAGGAGGACGAAATCGAGGACTTGAAGGACAAGGTGACCGAATTTGAGGAGAAGCTTAAGGAAACCCAACGGCGCATGCTGGAGATGGAGGAGAAAGCAAAGGACTCGGACCGTCTTCACGAGGCCAAGGATACCATTGAGGACCTGGAACACAACGTACGGCGGTTGGAACAGCAAGTCGATGATATGAAGGACAAACTTCAGGATGCAGTGGCCGAAAAAGAACGGGCCGAGAATGACCTGGAGGAGCTGCAGGAAGAAATGGCAAACAAGTCCGTGGTGACCAAGGGGCTCTCTCGTCAGGTGGAAGAAAAGGTGTCTCGTCTGCAGGCTGAAGTCGACAAAGCTCGGCATGAGTGTGCAGTCATGGAGGAGGAACGTGAGACTCAACAAAGGGAAATGGAGAATCTGCGGACAAAGCTAAAGGAGGCTCGCGAGGAGCGCGATTCTGCTGAACGTCTCCGCCTGGCCATCGAGGGTCAGATAAACGAGGAGCAAGGGTCTCAGCGAAAGGAATTTGATGAATTGCGGACGCAGCTCAAGTCCGCACGTCAAGAACGAGACGATGCCGAGCGAATCCGCTTATCTCTCGAGGCTAAGCTGAACCAGGCACAGGCCGACTTGAACATGCGCGCCGACGAAAAGCACCTCCTTCAAACACGACATGACGCCTTGACCAACGAATCTGTCTCTCTCCAAAGGGAAGTCCAAAGTCTTCAGAAAGCGGTGGAGGAGCTCGAGGAAAGCTTGGAAAGGGAACAACAGCATGCCTTGAACATTGAGCGGGATATCCAGAGCCAGTATAAGGACGAAATCGACCGGTTGAATGATGAGATCTCCGACCTCCAGGCCGAATGCCGCGAGAAAGATAACCTGTACGATAATGACAGTGAGAAATGGGAGACTGAGCGTCATCAACTCCAGTCAGAAAAGGACCGAGCCGAGGAGCGGGCTGCCGGTCTCCAAAAGACCATCGACAAGCTGCGAGACACCGAGGGTGCTTTGTCGAGCAAGGAGTCTAAGCTTCAAGAAGCTCTCCAAAGCGAGACAGAACGGCACAAAAAGGATGAGTTGCTTCTGAAGGTGCAGATCGAACAACTCCGGTCAGACCTCAATGCCAGACAGTCCATGCTAGAGGAGCTTCGCAACGAACTATCTGCTGTCAAGGACGAGCTTCGGCAATCTCAATTGGATTGCCAAGCGCAGCAGGAAAAGATAGAAGCACTGGAGGATGAGGTTGAGGTTTTGCAGGCCACTATCGATGAAGAGTCGGAGAGGGCGCGTGTTGAATTGGAACAACACCAAGACGAGTGTGATCGATTGAGGCACGAGCTCGATTTGCTTCAAGCCAAGGCCGATTCGGCGCAAGCATCCTCAGCCGCTACCCAGGAGTCAACAAAGCAGACAAACGACAATGTCGCCCGCCTCAAGTTCCAGCTTGCTGATGCTACGGAGAAGGTATCCCAATTCACAAAGGAGCGGAGGACCCTTCAGGAGCGTTCTACAACCCTGGAAGCCGAGCTCCGGTCTGTCCGGGCGGCTTTGGAGGAGACAAGAGCAGAGCGTGATGAGTTGGATGCCCAAATCAATGGCCTAAAAGAGCACGGCGAAGACACTTTCAAGATAGACCAAGAAAGACTGGACCTCCGTGTCACCAGGACAAAGCTGGAGGCTGAACTGCGCCGCTTGAAAGAGGAAAACAAGGCCCTGGCGGAGAGAAAGCAAGAGGTGGAAAGATCGTTAGAAAGTGAGATTGAGAAGGCTGCAGCCGAGGAAGACCGTCTTGGAGACGAGATCCGCCAACTTCAAGCCAAGCTACGACAGTCCACGGACAACCAGGAGCTTGCCGGTCTTCGCCGAACCATTCGCGAGATGGAGCGCCGTGTCCAAGACTACGAAACCCAGCTTGCCGCTTCGCAGTTCCCGGCCCAGGGACTTGACGGTAACAGTGAGCTCTCATTCCTCCAAAAAGAACTCTCAGCAGCAAGGAAAAAGGAAATCGACCAGCTCAAATCAGAGGCCTCGCAAAAAGACACCATCAAGTCACTCAAGCGGCAAATCTCGGAACTGGAACGGAAGGCTCATGAAGCGGAAATCAAGAGGTTTGCCTCGTCACCATCTTCACAGGGTGGTTCCGCTCAGAAGAGTGAGATCACTGAACTCCGTCACCAACTCTCCACGGCTACCCAGTCAGTACATGATCTCAAGAAAGCTCTGCGGGAAGCCGAACGCAAGGCTGAGGCCTCTGCACGGGAGCTAGAGACACAACTTGAAGAGATCGAAGACGAAAAGCTTCTCCTCGAGCAAGCACTTGATGACGCCCAACTCGCCGCCGAAGAGTCGGCCGCTGCGCATGAAGAAGCCCTCAGGAAGCACAAGACCAAGATGGAGAGATACAAGAGCGAACGTGATCAACTGGCGGCTGCCATTCGTGAGCAGCAGCACTTGAACGGCAACGACACCAACCACAGCGAAATGTCTCTCGAGGAACGCCGCGACCTGCACAAGATGCTCCGCGAATCCCAGCTTACTGCCGACAAGCTTGATCGCGAACTGCGCGAGCACCGTGAGGCGTTGGATGAGCTTATGGATGTTGAAATCTCGCTGCGGAAGAAGCTGGAGCGCGCAAGAGATGAGAGGGCTGCCTACAGAACCAGCGCCGAGAAGCTCCAAAAAGACTTCAAAAAGTTGAAGGCGGAGAAGGACAAGGCCGTGGCAGAAGCAACGGCGGCCAACGAGGAGCGCGCTCTGGTTCGCGTTACTAAGGGTGGCGTAGACACCGACGCCATCATCAGAGCCGCCGAAGCCGCTGAGAAGAGGCATGAGAAGGAGATCAGAGGGATGGTTATGCAGATGGAATGGCTAAAAGCCTGCTGGGACCGTGAGGCTAAGCTGAGGAAGGATGCGGCGTTTGCAAAGAAATATCTGCTCTTGGAGGTGCAGATCAGGGATGCTTGGTATGTCGTCTCTCTGCTTGCTTTCCCCCTGACGAATCATACTAACAACAGAACAGCAACAAGGCCGACTTGGCGATCATCAACCGGATACGGGCCGAGCTTAACCCTTCGAATCGAAATGCTCTTTCACAATTGAGTTCTGTTAGACGCTCGTCAGGCCAATCCCAGCTACCAAATGGTAACAGCAATGCCATGGTCCTGTACAAACAACAAAAGCCCCCAGTAACAAGACTAAAACGGGCTCTCACCGCTGTCAGATTCGTAGTGCGGATGCAGATGGGTGCCAAGGATTGGCAGAAGCATGAAAAGGTCCGACAGAGGCTGGCAGACTGTGTCGAGGAGATGGAGAGGGAAGAAAGGATAAGGAAAATGAGGGATCAATGGAGGAAGCAGGTCAAGAAGACTACGGGTAGCCCGGCTGGTAAGGCCGTGCTGGGGTAGATGCACTGTTTTGCTGTTTGGCTGCGATGGCCAGGATGGGGGTAAAAGTCGGTATGGTCTTTGATGTTTGGTCTGCTGTGGCTTCATGGGGCAAACGGATGGCATTCTTTGTGATTTTCTTATACATCATTGATGGAGCACTGGATGGTTATGGTATGGTTTCAGAGGCTTGTACTGGTATTGGGAAGGAGATTGCATCAGCAACTGGTTTAGATACCTCGGCTTGGCTTGATATTTACTGTGTGGTCGGGTTACTTATATGGGATTTTACTTTTTATCATTACTTCAATGCTTCTATACACTTGTACTCCAACATTCATGTGTCTAATAAGACTGTTCAGAGTGAAAAGGGGTCAGTTTGACTGGGCTCTCTAGGTGCACGGACCATATCACTTGAACCTTCCCTAACCCTCTTCAAAACCTTTCTTCACTCACTCACAACTCAACCAACCTTCTTCTCACACCCTCTCATTAAACCATCTCAACCCAACAAAACTTTCACGCAATTCGTTTTTTTTTTAATTCCTTATACATCACAAACAAGACTGGTTCACCAAAATGTCTTCCCCAGAACCTCAGCAACAAAAGTCCCAAAAGCAAATCGACACCGAGTTCACATCCTACTACCTCCAGCGCGCCACACAAGAGTTCGGGGAAGCCCTCGACGCGGTCCGCTCCGCCGACGACTTCAAGCCCGACTCCTCCATCGCGGTGCTGATCAGCGCGCTGCAGCAGGGGACCGAGATGTTCAGCGCGGAGGACAAGAGGGCCGTGATCTGCTCCGAGGGGTCGGCCAAGTCGTCGTCGTCGTCGTCGTCGAAATAGACTTTGACGATTATCATCAGGGCGATTTTTATGGCAAGGGGGGAAAACAAAGCATTTAATGAGAAGAAGGAGATGACAATCTTTTTTCCCCAAGGATGACAGGTGGTGAAAAAGGGTGGAAACATTGACAAATTAATTCACTCGGGCATGAAGACAAGAGGGGAGGGGGGATGGGAAAGGGAAAAGGAAGGAGACGGAAATCAATAACCAAAGATACCCAGCGGTCGGTCCTATTGTATGTAATACAACCAACAAACACCATTGACCGGCATCGTCACTATAATGAAAACGAATTTACCAAAAACACAACCTCGGGTGTTTTACATCAAACTTTCGTGACAAAGATATACCCTCACATGAACTCCCTGCCGCCGAATATACATTGTAGCCTATCTTCCAACCGCGAGAGATGCATGCAAACCCTCGGAAGAAAAACACCTGCAGTGCCATACCCCCTAGAAATGAACACACACACAAGCAAGTAACCGTCCTGTCGTTCGTCCACAACAAAATCGTCCGGGAGCCGGGTCGGCAGTTACATTGTTGATACTAGATCAAGCCTGCCTTCAGTCGCGAATATGTATGTACCATAAAGCCTTTTACCTCACCAGCCTAGAAAGTGTTGTACAAAACATCACCAACAACTAGGTCAACACCCCAACCATTGACCCCCATAACCACCACATCAACCAAAAACAAATACAGACTTTAAACACCCCAAAAGCCATATAGACATACATCCATCATCAACGGATAGGCACATACACACACACACAACCCACACACACACACACACACAAACCCACGCACATCATGCACAAGCCTGAAACAGAACACACAAGAGACGGGACGCCAGCACCCAAAACCCAACTTAAAGTCAGTCCAAACCAATCCTTTCTATTCTTTTCAAACTCCACCAAATATTGAAAAAAAAAAGAGAAGCTGCAAAAGCCCAATGTAATGTAATGTACCAAGGGTAAATAGGTATGTTATTCCGTCCCCAATCAAAACCCCCCACCGCCTACCAAAAAACGCACCAAAAGCAGTGGATAATTAAAAAGGGAATTCCGTTTCGATTTCTCCCCCCCTCCAACCCCCCTCACTTCCTCCCCAAAGTAGGTAACCGACAAAGCAAGCCAGACTCTTTCCTTCAAGGGCTCCCAACAAGCGAAAAAAAAATTGAGATACAAGACAAGTAAGGCTTTCCGTCACTCCTCCCCAAATTTTGAAGCTCCTAGGTCGAAAGAATTGGTAACGATTAAACAAAATAAAGTGGTAGGTATCGTTGTAACCCATGTGATATGTGATGGGTGTTGCTGTGTGCGTGTGTCTGTGTGTAAAGAAAGAAAAAAACAACAAGACCAGACGAAAAAAAAGGTCTATTTCCCCCAAGCCGTCACCCCATATGTAACACCCATTAGATTAGTATCCCCGTTTCTTGCCCTTGTCCCGTGTTTCACACGATAAGTAAATCGTGGGTGACGTAGGTTTTTCTTTTTAAAAAAATGTGACAGGTCAAGGAAGCACAAAAGAATTTCGGCTGCTGCTAATGTCGAAAAATCATCTCGTAACGATAACGGAGAAGCCGTCCACCCAGGAGCCGCAGCTGCCGGTGACACCGCAGATGTTGTAGCCTCTGGGGGGTATCAGTGTGTGGCTAGAACAAAGCAGACTCGTCAGCATTACACGGTCACACGAATTCAACAGTGAACAAGGTGGAAAACTTACGCATCGCCTCCGTGGGCATTACCAAACAGTGGCGATCTTCTTCCCAAACTTGTCAAGACTTGAATGGCGTCCACCCAAAAGCCCGAGCGAACAAAAAAGCCGGTAATGTATTCACCACGGCGGATATCTGGATTGGACACGTTAGCGGCTGGCAAATGCAAAAACCCAAGGGCGAGATAACCTACCCATATCAAAAGTGTCTCCCCCTTCTTTTCCACCTCTTTTACCAAACAATTGTCTTGAATCATCGTCGTAAACAAACTCCAACCCATCCACAGCCAAGCCATGGTAGAAGATAATACGTGACAAAACTCTGTCTTGTCTCAAAGCACTGGTAAAGACAAACTCGTGAGGCTGGCTACCCTCCAGTTGTGACGCCCCCAGCTTTTTCCCGCGGTAGGCATTTTTGGCAATTCCAGGAAGGGCGCTTGGGAGTTTCAGACACGACTTGGTCGACGAGAACTTGTTGTAGTCGTCAATGTCCAATGAGCCACCGCCGTGGGACTTAATCGCCAGCTTGATCGTTCCCTTCCGTTTGCCCTCAGGGAGTCGGCTTCGCAAGTCCTGCTCGCTCAGCGTGACTGACCGTTGGACGCTGCCATTTTCCGCGGGGTACTCGATCCAAGTGTGGCACACATCATCCCCTTCGCCAAAGATTTCGATGAACGAAACACCCGTGGCTGCCATGACGGTCAGGCCATCTACCGGCCATGCTTGCACGCTGTCATCCGAATTCAGCACCGGGTCGTTTGGCAGTCGGAAGCACGGGTGGCTGCGGAAGCGCAGACAGTCCAGACGGTGCCAGGTGCACTCGTCCTCCTGTGTCACGGGGCCGCCCTTGGACCTTGTTCGGGTCGAGTATGCTTCGCGGGAGACAAACGTACGATTCAGCGTAACGTAGTCCCTCAGCATGACCCCGCTCTCCTGGTGTGGCAAGCCAAAAAGATGCCCGGTTTCGTGCATGTGGGCGCCAATTCCTATGTTGGCCGCCTCCCATGAGCTCCCGGACTCATTGCAGTCGTTGCTCACATGGTTCGTGTCTGTGGGCGTACAGTCGGTAAACGCAGGGACAACCTCCTCAAAGCTGGTCGGGTAGCTCTGGAGGCAATGGGACCCAAACACACCCAAGTGCAGATCGCCAACATTTCCACCCAACGCAGCGTGTCCAACGATGGTCTTGGAAGCGGTGTCCCAGTGGGCATCGAGTAGGAGGACTGACACGTACAGCTTCTGCCCGGGTAGCGGTTTGAAGTAGTCGCGCACAGCATCGGCGGCAATGCCGTATAGGCCCCCTGAGTCGGACGCATTGGGGTTCTGCTGTGCCTTGTTCAGGTCCCGTAGCTCTGCCAGTGTCTTGTCGGTTCGGATGACATGAACACGCGCCTCGGAGCGCATCGTGCCGTTTTCCCTATCCCGCTGGTTGGCCGTGCCTGTTGTCCACTCCTCCTCAAACCTAAAAGTGCGACGGCCAAATTTGTTGCGCCACATCTGTTCCGCAGTAAAGGCTTGCCACAGGTACGCAGCCATGCGGAACTTGCGGACCGCAGTGTCGAGGCCATTGCCCTCCCTCTCGATCCTGGCTGGGACTGCATCAAAGGTCCCCGGCGAGTCCTTTGCCAACAGTATGGCGAG
Source organism: Cercophora samala (assembly GCA_030512305.1). NCBI lineage: Eukaryota > Fungi > Ascomycota > Sordariomycetes > Sordariales > Lasiosphaeriaceae > Cercophora > Cercophora samala. The sequence goes on along the minus strand of JAULSY010000039.1, from coordinate 92,890 downwards.
CTGCAAGGGCGGTGCAGCAGCGGGGGGAATCATGTGAACTGTGAGGTATGAAGCGTGAATTGGGTTGGAAGATCCACTGTTTGCAAGCTTGGGACTTGAAAAGTCAAAACGCAACCGATTCGCACCAGGCATCATGTAAACAAGAGCCTTGAAGTGAGAGTTGCACACTGGCCAGGAAACGGGAGGGAAGTTGTCGTCCAGGCGGCTCACAGTAACTGTTCCGTCAACCGACTGCTGAGAGGGATCGCCAACTGTGCCATACACCAGCAAAACTTTTTGATATGCCTACTTCATGTTAGTCCAGCCGTGCCAGCAGGGGGTTCGGACAGATAAACACCTACCCAAGAATTGTCGGGTACATTTGTGATCCGGGGCGAGTACTGGGACACTGGCAAACTTGGACCCTTCCCACCGTTTGAAACAGGTGACCCAAGACCTGCCATGCCTGATACACTGTACCTGTTGCTGCTGCCGTTGGGGTATGGCTGGGTTGACGGACGTGAGAGGCCGGCAGAAGACGGGGAGAGGAACTTGTCTGCCAATTGCAGATTCAAAGCGGGATCGGATTGCTGTCCGATGGACGGTGGCGTCGAGGACCCGGAGGTAGGAGTAGTACCGTTACTGGCGTCGCTAGACGTATCGGTCGATCGTTCGGTCCGGAAGCTTTGCCTGGACCGCCTCCGCAGTTCCTTAAAGTTGAAGAGGGACGGAGCCATGGCTGGAGCGAGGGAGGGGTGTAAGATGGTCCCCAAATTTCGATTCCAATTCGAATTCCAGTTCCAATTCCAATTCCAATTCCAACCACCAACTGTCGAGGAAGCAAACGAATGTAATGCCGCAACTCAAAACAAGACCAACAATTGGGAAGCTGAAGGAGAGAAAGAGATCTCGCACAGCTGCCCCGGGCCTCGCTCTGGTATACGAGAAGACCAAAAAAGAACGGGTTGCCAACGGTCAATGGATGGGCCGTGGCGCAGATAGCGTGAGAAGAGGTAGGTGGGGGGTGGGGGGGGGGATGGAAGTAGGTACTTGTAACCGAAGGTTAGGTATTAAAGATGGGCCTGTGGTTGTCAGACAGTGCACTGCACCTGCCCCTTAATGGAAGATGGCGTAGGACAAACGGCGAGAACCAGAGGGCGATCTGAAGGGGGGAAGCGGCCGTCAAGTGGCACAACAACGACTCTCTCTCGGAACGGCTCTGGTGTGCAATCTTCTTTTTTTCGCAATCTGATCTGTGTCGCGCTGGCAGCGAGGATATCGGCGGCAGTTGAGGTGACAGCTGTGTATTAGGGAATAGGTAAAGCTTGGAATGTGTCAATGACGTATGGTAGTGCAGCAATGCAACGAGACGACGGGACCGGATCCTGTCGACTGCTGTATCCGGAACAAGGCAGCTCACAACCACGAATTGGGTCGGCGAGAAGCGATAGGACGGGAGAGCAGGAGGACGGATAAAACGGGGGCAGGCGCTGTACAAAGTATGAATCGGACACCTCGTCCGAGATCAACAACCCGGCAGGAAACTGCCAGGGGCAGCAAGGGGCTGAAAGGATGGCCACGATCCATCTGATTGCGCGAGCTTTTTGACCTCAATATCTCTTGGCGAGAAGCTGGAAAGTGGAATCGAGATGGGAAGTGGGCACACTTGTTGACGACGCTTTCCACACCCCAAGACACCCGAGAGGATCCTGCCTCCACCACGAACTCTGTCCACTCTTTTCTTGGGTGCCATGGCAAAACAGGGAAGTGAACATCTCCCAACTCGAGATATCTCTCTCTCACTCTGGCCAACCAAAGCAGGGCCGCTGACAGGCGTGGCAGCACTTCGATCAGTCGCCGAGACATGGTCCGGTAGGGAGAGGCAACGAGGCTCAAAGCGGCATGTTATGTTTATGTGTATCCAGAATGAGGTGCAGTTCGGATTGTTGTGAGCGTTGGTCTACACATGGACATGGTGGAGAGGTGGTTCAGACTTCAGCTCGCATGCACTTCATGCTTTGTTGTTACCACTGGTCTATGACCGGATGTTTGTTCCGGTGCCTTGTCCCAGGAACTGCAAGGCACCGTTTGGCTGCTCCGGTGATGCAACGGCACACCATCAACACCGGCTCATCCGTTAACTTTATATCTTCTAAACACTCTCCCATCGAATGAACCGGCGTCTCGCTAAAGGAATTAAAAAAGTGTCAAAAAGCACCCAGCGGATATTTTCAGCCTGCCGTGCCTGGGCCTGTCCATGGAACGTGGTTGGCTGTGGAGTCCCACCGCCCCTGAAGGAAAAAGGCCAAGACGCTGTCACCATATCGAGACAGTTATGATGTCGTAGCCCGGGACACCAGGCCGGGATCTTATGAATACATATACCCATCCTTATATAAGGAGCACAGGGCGACAAGATCAAAAACTGGATAGGCCGCTGAAGCTCGAAGGCGGCTCCCGGGGCTCTGGGACACCATGCTGTGCATCCAATTGCGACATCAGGTAGTCAGTTTAGTTGTCCAGGCGGGATGGATGATCTGGATAAGATGATTAAAATTCAACTTCCAGATGCAGAACAAAGGCTTCTTTTGGCGGGGGTTGATGTGCAGGCACAGGTGCAGGTGCCTGGCAAGGCACGAGGGGGCAACCGAACAAATTGGCGGGCCATAGCACCCCCTGGACCGCCCTGTGCCGCAGACACAGGAGGGCCAGTGCTCAGCTAATCTACCGGTTTCCACAGGAATGTGAATTTGCTGCTCCAACCTCTTTGACAAGTATCAACACTGCTATCTGCTCCCTTTCTTCACATATCTTGATCCTCAGGCTGTCTTGTTGCGATCCTGCCCTTGTCGCTTTCCCATCCTGTACCTCCTCGACAGCGCATCAGGCACACACAGGCGTTTCATCCAGAATCTTGCTTGGTTGTCCCTTCTTCCTGTTCAACGGCAGCGCTTAGGCGCCTTGCGGTCTCAGGGGACCCCATCCAGCCGAACCACCTAGGCAGACCTCAAATCTCTGACCTTTGCCAGTCCCACCCTCGACCACCAGAGTCTGTACCGAAACTGCAAACCCGGCAACATGATGTCGTCGCCGTTGAAGATACACCCCGAGGAGGTGGCGGGCAAGGTTCTCAAGAGGGCCGAAATCAGCAAGGTATGTACCTCCATGCACACAGAAAGCGGCCTCCCTAGGTAGTTAGTTGGCTGAAGCTGACGGTGAGAAACTCAGATGGCCAGGAGACTGCAGAACCGCCTCGCACTTGCCCAGTTCAAAACGAAGCATGGGCTCGAAGACCTGACCCTCGATAAAATCGAGCCCAGATTCGAGGAAAGGATACGGCGCAACCGCATCCCCGACGGTGACATCTTGTCCGACTCCTCCTCGAGCGCATCCGACCTCCCATACCCCTCGAGAACACTGATGAGCTCCCCGCTCAAGGCGCCCATCTTTTCCGATGCCATCATGTCCAGCAATGGCAGCACCGGCCACCGAAAGCGCACATATGTTGCATCTTTTGATCACACCATGTCGAGTCCAAGCAAACGGTTCCGCCAGTCCCCCACCGCCCACAGATCTTTCAGCCACCCCCTGTGGAAAGAGTCAGATCACCAACTCACCCAGTCATCCCCCATGAAACCAAAAAGACAACAACATTTCACCACCTCGGCCGGTCCCGATCTTTCATTTTATGCAGGCTCCAAACAGATCAGCGACGTTTACGTTTCTACAAACTATGCCGCCAACTCCGATGACGACGATGACCTCCCCATCCAGTCCTTCCAGGCCCGAAACAGCATCCGCATATCACCACCCCGAACCCCACCAATGCGCAGCCGCAGCCTCATGAAGAAGCCCAGGGACAGGCAATCGGCGGCGGACAATGACAACACGGTCACCAACAAGACCGGCCAGGAAGGTGCTGACCTCCTGCTGTATCTTGCCGCCTCCCCCTCCCCGGCCCAACCCCGAACCAACAACCGGCTGATGGAGCCCCCCTCTACTCCACCGCCAAAGAAGAACAACTTGGCGCTTCCATCCTCGATGATGACCACCCCCGGCGGAGGCAACCCCTTCCCCGCCACACCCGGCATGAACGCCTTCAACTTTGAAGACTTTGTGCACATGACGCCGAGCCCGGCGCAAAAGCCGTGGAAGACCCCCCTCGGAATGGGCGGTAGGACGCCGGCGAGTGTGGCGAGGAGAAGGCTTACGTTTGATGACACGACTGCTTGAGCGATTGGGCCTCTCTATTGTTGGTGTTTATGTTTTTGCTTTTGTTTTTTATGTTGTTGGTTTTCTTGATACCCTACTTTGCATCGACAAATTTGACCTGATTATTATTTTTTCTGAGAGAGAGAAGAGACAAACAAACAACACCCTTTGTCACTATTAACCCCCTCCCCCCCTACCCCCTTTTTTGGCTTGTCACTTTTTTTCCCCCATTTAGTACTGTATTTTGGTTTTTTTCTGAGCAAAGCAATGGAGTTTTGGGGAGCTGGAATGCCTTTCCTTCTTTTTAACGTATCATATCATCAACACTCAACAATGAAGAATAACAAAGGCAAAATCTTGTTCGGCAAATCTTTTTTTTTAATCATTACTTTTTCGACCTCAACGCTTTGCAACAACCGCACAACAAAAGATTGTTGTGTTTTGGCTTTTCTTTGGCTTTTTATGTTTGTTCAATTGTTTTTTTTTTGTTTTTTGTTTTTTTTTTGGAAATGATGGGATGGAACTTGTACGGATGGATGGATGGATGGATGGATGGGACACAGATGAAAACAAAAGAGAGAGACTGGGAAAGAAAGAAATGATGGATTATTGCATTGAATGGGTTGGTTGGTTTGGCTTGGCTTGGTGTTGTTTCTGTTGTTGAGGAGCGGTGTGTGTGTGCAAGTCTGTGAATCTGGGTTTGGTTTGGTTTGGTTTGGTTTGGTTTGGTTTGGAGCTAGGCTACCTAGTAGGTAGCTGAGCTAGCATTTGCGGTGTGTGTGTGTGTGCACCACGCGCGTGTGCGCGCGCGCGTGAGATGTTACCTTGTATGTATGTATGTATGTATGTTGAAAGTGGTCGAGAGAGGCTGCCTGAAAACTGGGAGAGGAAAGGGAACCGAATTGATTTGAAAGGCTGTCTGTCTCCAATGGCCATCAATGTGAGCTTGATTGCGCAGTTGCGTCGAACCAGTGAACAGAAAAAGACGCGTTCACGGGAGAGAGAGAGAGAGAGGGCCCTTTTTTTTTTCCTCAGCTCGGTTGCGTGCGCGTGTTTGACTCGCGTTTTCACGCGGCATTTCCGCACCGATGCAACCCCTGTAGCGTGAACTTTCGTGACTTGGGTGTGAGCAAGGTGGACCGGATCACGACGAGGGGTTAAAGTGCGTTTGGGCCAATCATCTTACACCTTCACACACCCACTTGCTAGACATGACCACACCATCTTCTTCAACAAACAAGAACAAGGAAACAACCAGTAGTAATCAACCATCAATCATGTTTTATATACCCCAAACTTTTGATTCCCAGTCATAAACACAATAAGCTCGAAACATAAGGGTATCCATCTATCCCTTGGCTGAGTAGGTTGTTGTTGTTGCGCGCTGCATCCCACCTCAAGACGACACCAGACGCCGATTGGCTATGCACACCTATCGACAACGCTGACCCAATGAACTTGGCATAACTCCTGCAGCTTAATCGCTGTCCTCGTCGTCATCGTCATCACTGTCCTCCTCGTCTGCCTCCTCCAACCAGTCCACCAGCACCTTGCACTTCTCCTTGACAGTAGTCATCGTCTCCCCCTCAGCGGTTCTCTTATCAGCCCACCAAGCCAGGATGCCCTCCTCCTCCAGCACATCCAAGCTGTAAAGCTGCTGGAGCAAGGCAGCCAGGAGTGTGCCGGCCCTACCAGCCTCAAGCCCCTTGACGCTCACCAGCCCCTTTTGCAGCGCAAGCGCAAATTCCACCTGCTGCTTCACATCATCACCCCCAACAGCCACATCCTTGATGAACTTGACAGCTCCATTCTTGCCCCGGAGAACTCTGTCAGCAGCCTTGGATGGCTCCAAGCCACCATGCTCTGGACTCAACATCTCGGCCGCACGCTTGGTAAACGCAACGGCAATAGCGCGGCGCATGGAGCTGTCGGAAGCGTTGTTAGCCAGCCGGAGACCCATAAACTCGAGCTTGGCCGAGTCAAAGTCTGTGTTGTCGTCTCCCCGAAGAGCATCCACCAAGCCGTTGACGGCATCGCCGTGGAATGCATCGGGCTTGGAGGCATCGTCAGAGGTGAACGATGAGAGGCGTTCGCGCTGTCCATCGCCCGCATGCAGGTACCCTGCGTGCTCATCATCCTCGTCTGAATCATAGTCATCCTCTGATGCGAGCGTGGAAATGGACAATGTTGAGACGTTGAGACCCTCGAGAGAGTAGATGAGGTTGTTTTGCAGCTGGGCTGGGTCTCCATCCTCTTCGTCATCAGAGTCCGAGTCCGAGTCGTCCACAATGACACTGTAGACAGCACCCTTCCCACCCGGCCCCACGAGAGAGGCATCATTCTCAACAGGCTCTCCATCATCCGTCTTGGCTGAAATCCGCGCTGGTGGTTTGGATGGCAATCTGACATCTCTATCGATCTCCACATTGTAGGAAATCAGGGAGCCCTCTGGGATTTGCGCATTCGCACCAACCTTGACACCGCCTGCCAATATCGAATGCGTAATGACGGCACCATCCTCAATGATAGAATCGTCAAAGATGTAGCTGTCCCTGATTGTGACGTTCTTGCCAATCTGACACCTTCTCCCAACAACACTGGAAGTAATTAAGCTCCCGGCCCTGATGGATGTGTCCTTTCCAATGGCTGACTGTAACACCTTGCTTCCCCTCTCTGCCAACACCCCTGACTCGACGAAAGAGTTGTTCTTGACTTTCCGGTATGATTGGTCGTGCATGAGGTTGCTGTCCGGTGCAAAGGGGAGCACCCATCGCTCGAGAATATCCTTGCTGATGCAGTCGTACATCTGCAGATTGCTGGCGCGGGCCGCGTACCCGTCGTCGAAAATCTCGGTATAAATCAACTTGCCGTTCAGTTCCCAGTCCTTCAACACACCATGTAAGAAGTTTTTCCTCGGCAGCTCGTAGTCAAAACTCTCTGACCACAAGGCCAACACATCGGGTGTGCAGATATCAATGCCGCAGTCGATAAGGTCGCTTCGTACTTCGAACGATCCGTGCTTGAACAAGGAAGGGTCCAGAGGTAGTCGTCGGTCCTGCATGAATGGGTGGATCTCATCGTATTGCAGGCACCTGCCGTCTGTGTCGTCTACAACAAAGACTGGTGTGATCCCTCGAGCTTTGGCGGCCCTGTGAGGCTCCTCCCCGGCGGAGCGCAAAAGAACCGTCATGCAGGCGTCGCGGTTCGCTTCCCTTCTCGCTCTGTGCTTGGCCAGGACGGCATCTAGTTGAATGTTGGCGACCAGGTCGCCATGGACAAGAATGAAGTCACCCGAAATCAAACCGCGCTTGTCAAGATCGCGGAGGAAGTCGCCGACTGAGGTTGCGTCGGATACTCGGATGAACTCGAGGGAGGAGAAGGGGGAGATGGCGCTGTTGGGGCTCCATCGTGTGGACTCGTGAATGTATTGCTCGATGTCTTCGGAGTGGGTGCCGCAGTATATGAAGACCTCCTGTACGCCGTTCGAGGCGAGGAACTCGAGGGTATACTCGATAACTGGGACGTTGACCAAGGGGAGAAGACACTGTTGGTTGGATCAGTCACTGAGAGGGCAGCAGCGTGGTGGGTTTGCGGCCGGGGTGACATACCCTAGGCTTGTCCAAAGTGAATGGTCTGAATCTGTCTTGGAAGTAATCGGCAATGATCACAGCCTGGAGGGCATCCTCTCTCTTGTCATCGCCGCCAGCCTTGGCAGGCTTCTTGCCCTTGCCGGCAGCGCCCTTACCACCTTGTTTGGACATGTAGCTTTTGGTTATCTCTTTGGTCAGTAGTTGGGGTGGGTGCAATTGCCAGGGGTAGCTCAGGTTCTGAATAGTGCGTCTCGGTTTGGGCAGCGCAATGACGGAAACGGCCAAAGAATGAAATAGCTGCGCAACTGACGTGTGAGTCAATCAATGCCCCCCAATTCTCGAAACTTTGGAAGGTGGGACACTTGAAGTGGGGCGCGGGGTAAATGTGGCTTGCAAGGCTGAGGAACGAGGCTCCCAGTTCTTCTCCATGACCGTTACTGCCATGCTTGCGATTGAGTAAGCGATTTTCCTTTGAGGAAGTCGTTCGGCTTTACTCTAAACCCCTTCTCATATCTTTCAGAGTTTCCAATGGCTTAGTATATATACAAGGCTGTAAATAACATCATTCCAAAGTACAACCAGCGCTTTTCAGCATCCGTCGGTTTTGATCTCGAAACAGAACATCAACATCAAGCAGTTCCTCGCCAAGACCGTGACCAGACCATGTGGTGCACCGTGCTCTACCGAGCCGACACGACAGGGATCAATATTGCGGCGCGAGGAATGGGCCGGGCTAGAACGTCTTGTGGAACAGAAAACCGGACCACATTTCTTACGCTATCATCACGTACCAAAGAACGAAGTGCCTGTGAGTCCTGTATTATTACACTTGCTTTTTGACTATAGCTTTGATGGTGACAATCAAGTTTAGTGGAAACTGTAGCGGATAATCTGATGTTTCAACAGACCACAGGACAGGCCTGTGAGTATATAGCCTGTGTGTTATCGAAGGCTTTTATTCTACCAGGTAGGGTGCTCGTGGACGACGCAAGCCTCAAGTTTATAGGAGCCGTCATTACGAGGCAGTACATACGGTACCTCCACGGCAGATGGGGATGAACCGAACAGAAGGGATCTCCCGCTGTTAGCTCCCGGGGATGCTGAAACGGTCAGGACCCGCCCGATTTCAAGATCAGAATATCCATGGACTTTCATGTGGGACAGATCATCCATTGCCATCAGTTCGTTCTCCAAGATCTTGTCTGCTGCGAAGGTGGGCTGATTGTGCGTCTGGTGGCTTGCCAACTTCAAGACACAGACCGACCAGTATTCGTCACAAGCTTCCAAAACCCTTCCCTCCTCCAGAAGCAAGTTCCAACATGGAATTTTTAGAGCAGCCTACGTCTCATGCTATAGGCCTTCAGAACCTCCCGTCTCATGTTATAGGCCCTCAGAACCTTCCGTCTCAGTTGGTGATTACAGCGGCGCATGAGTGCTGGCACAAACAAACGGTTACGGTTGCAACCCTTCTCGTGACGTCCAAAATACACTAAGGGAGTCTAGAACGCCAGCCCAAGCCGCCCAGCAAGGGCCAGAACTTCTTAGATCGCGGGAACAAGCCCAAGCTTACGTACCCGGCTGTTGTTATCAGGAAGTTCCAGTGTTTTCTGCGGACGCCCAGCACTGCTGTCATGCGCTACGGCCGTCCAGGACCAGGGAACAAGGGGACAGCAGGCACAGTTGATAAACCTAAAAACCTCAAACAATCCGACAAAGCCACGAAGGACCTGTCTCGGACAGATGAGCCTCACAGGAAGATACAAAACCACAGGAAAGGCCCGATTGTACCGCTAGTTCCCTCCCTCTGTTTGGTTCTTGCTGTTCCCTCACCCTCAGCCCTCCGCCGCCTCATCGTACCATAATGGTCCGCCCATTCACCACACGAACAAGTGAGGAAATAGATCTGTCCTACCGAAAAACGCTTGGCCTGCCTTACCTCCGACCATCCGCAGGTGTTATAATAACCAGCCACGCGAGGAAGAGACCACCTTCTCATGCAAGCAATGTCTTGCAACCCGCGTGGGAAAGCAAACACCCCCTCTCGTCCGTCACCGCCCAACCAACAAAAATTCCCCATCTTCCGCTTCTCACATTCCCATTCTCTTTTTCATCGGCGAGGACTGGTTTTCTGGCGGTCATCAGCCCCTCGGCCCTTCCCTAGTGCTGTCTCAACCAGCCGCTTTTCCCTCACTTTTTTTGACTACCAACTATCGATGAAAAGACTACCCGCCGAATAAAACCAACTCAGTTATACCGGCAGCGTATCGGCAATCACGGGCCCCCGAGTGGGTGGTCTGGACCATTCTATCGTACGAAGTACTTGATTGTCGTTCCGTCTTTTCCGACTGGGGGAACTTTCCGGCAGGTAGGGGGTAGGAAGGATCTACTCACCTATATGTGTTCTAGACCCCCCTCTCCTTCGACTATTACTACTACTACTATTACTTCCAACTCGCATGTTTCATATTCTTAAACATTCTCTCTCTTTCCCCTCTTATTTTGGTTGTTTGTCATCTTCTTGTTGTTCGCGGGTACATTAACCCCCGTCATATTTCACCATTTACATCATACACACACCACTTTTTCACTCAAAAAAAAAAAAGCATCTCGTCTTGTCCTTCTTTCTCATCATCCGAAAACCTCTCTTTTTGAATTATATTTTCGTTTCCCCATGCCCAAAAAAAACCCATGAGCTTGAAATGGTTTTCAAGAACCATATATATAAACCTACACACACAACCCCCTCCCAAACCCCCCAAAAACCAACACACAATTGTTCCGTGGTTGTAACCCCCCATATACCCCAAGAAAAAAAAAAATCCGTTGCCTTGTTTACAGAAATGAACAAAAAAAAGATAACCGCCCCGCCCTGCCCTGCCCCTCCCCCAAAGATGATGATTTCTAGATAACCCTCACAGCATATACGCACGACGACGGGTCGGGAAAAACACACACACACACACGACAGCTTCAAACGCCGATGGATGACACGACACGAACCCCGCCTCCTCTCAACCGACATACCCCCCCTGACCAGGCCCATACAACCTCTGCCTCTTCTCCGGCCGGTCATCACCCCCCCCTCCTCCTCCCATCCCTCCCATCTCGGGCAGTCTCGTCACCGTCACCGGCCCCGGTCCAGCCTGCATATACCCCCCATACTGCTGCTGCTGCTGCTGCCCCGGCCCCGGCCCCCTCTGCGAACCCCCCGGCGTCAACACCATCCCACCCACCCCTTGCCCGCTCCCAACAGCGTTCATATACCCGCCTTGGTCTAATTGGGGACTGGCATGTTGCTGCTGCTGGGCCTGCTGGGCCTGCTGCTGCTGGACCTGCTGCATGGTCGTCCCGGGGGAGTGCCACGAGGCCGTGGTCGAGGGGGACGGTATGGGCGTCTGCTCGTACTTGACCTGGACCTGGGCCGCTTGGTTGATGGCCGCCTGCATGGAGGCAGCCATGTTGGCGTTGGCGTACCCACCCGTCGGAGGCCCCGGGCCGCCGGCGGTCTGCTGCCCTGCGGCGGCGGAGGTGGTGGGGTCGTCGTTGAGCACGCCGGCTGACTGGGGGTCTTTGAGCATGCGGGTGAGGTGCTTTTTGAGGATGCGGACCATGCCGTCCCTGGTGAAGGGCTTGGCTAGGACGTCGTTCATGCCTAACGTTTGGAACATTTAGTATCAAATGGGGGAAAGGGGGGAATTGGCTGGGTAAGTTGTGGAGAAAAATGCTTACCAAACTGGAAGTAGGTCTGGATATCTTCCTGTCGGATGTTGGAGGTCATGGCGATGATGGGGATTTGGGGCGTCACCATGCGGATCATGGCCGTGGCCGAGACACCGTCTAGGTTTGGCATGATGATGTCCATGAAGATGAGGTCGAACCGGTCGGCGTCGTGGTTGATCTTTTCGACGGCTTCGAGACCGTCACGCTACACAAGAGAAAAAGAAATCACAGTCAGCCCCTGGGGTTTTTCTTTTTCTTTTTCGAGCAAAACAATTTTTTCCAGAGGGACACTTACGGCAGTCTCGACGCTACAATCCATATTCGTCAGGAACTTGGACCCGATTCTCGCGCACGTCTTGTCGTCCTCCACCAGCAGGATTTGTGGCTTCTTGCCTCTCCACAGCGAGCCACCCTGTTCCTTCCCGGGTGGCGGTGATATCTGTGACGGCGCCTCGGTCATTACATTAGGGTTACTCAGCGGTCGGCTGTAGGGGATGTTGTGAATGTGGTCGGCATGGAATGGATCGATGCCCTGTGTCTGGCCCACGGGGTAGACGAGATGTCTTGGGTCGCTGAAGGGATCGTGCACAACGTTCATCGAGGCTTGGGGACCGGCGTGGGTGAACATGACGGAGGAACCCGCGCTCTCGGCCGGAGAGCCGTTTTGGTGGTAGGCCATGGACAGCCTTTCCAGCTCACGGTCGGCCTGAGAGTCGGGGGATACCCCATTCAGGATCTCGCGCGCACGCCTCAGCTCCGGGGCTGGCTCGTCGGTCCCGTCTGGCAACAGCCCCAGGGTTCCTTGGTGGTAGTTGGTGCCGGAGTGGCTCGAGTGGGAGGACTGGGCCGAGTGGCGGCTGTTGCGCCGTCTGTCCTCCATGTTGTTGAGATGTGATATCAACTCGTTGGACGCCTGACTTTGGGCGCGGAGCATCTTCTGCAGGCTCAGAACCTCGGCGACGAGCAGCCGGTTGGTGCGATCGAGTTCTAGGTATTGTTCTTGCAAGGTTTGTATCTGGACATTGGTCGCATTCAGAGACTCGCTGAGGACGACAATCTGCTGCGAGGCTGGGAAGGCATCTTCTGTCGGGGGTGGTTTTCGGGGCGCCGGCGCTTTCCTCCGGATGTTGTCCAGTTGGTCTTTTCTGTCTGCCCGAAACTCGGGATGTTTGAATTCCCAGGCCTTTATTTTTTTTCAGAGGAAACTCGGTCGTCAGTCCACATGCGCGCGCGCAAAAAAGGTAGGATAAGAAAGGTAAAAGGAGAAAATCTCGACATACATCCCGGCCATATGGCGCCTCGCCACTTTCTTCGTTGTGCCTAACTTTGTGAAAGTCGTACTTGTTTAGTTGGCGCACGAAGCTTGCAAAATTACTGTGTTTGAAATGTTTGGGTAGGATCGTTTTGGTGAATTTCTCGTTCTGTTTGATTGCCCATATGTCAATTTCCTTTTTCTTTGATGATCCCAGCGCCAGGGAAAAGACGTAGCATACTTCCAACACCACAAAGCTGTCGCCTTCGGGGCTCCATCGTACTACCGAGTTGTAAGAGGGGTCCTCGAGCATTCTGCGACGTCATCGTAAGCCTTTGTTGTCCTAGATGTGTAAGAGGTGAAGAAGTGGTTCGTCGGCTACATACTTGTAGAGTTTGCGCACCTGGGGGACGGGAGGTGATGTTAGCAAGAGGCAGACCGGCTTGCGACAGAGGAAACATAAGGGGGCGGCGACTATAGAAAGGGGGCTCACTTACAAAGTCGCTGGAGTTGTTCCCAGGCTGGGCGGCGGCGGCGCCCGAGTCACTTTCTGGCGGCGGCATGATCGCGACGGCGGTGGGGGGTATATGTGACAGCGCCTTGGAAGGTTTCGAGGATACCTAGGTGGAAAGACGCGATTCCGTAGAGTGGTCTTGAACGCATACACACACACAGCTACTACTACTACTACTACTACACACACCTAGCACACACACACACACACACAAAGGCACCCGCGATAACAACCGGGGGGTGTGTGTGTGTGCTGCGATAAGGCCTGGAACCTTTTGGGTATGTAGGTAAGGTAAGGTAGGTAGGTAGGTAGGTAGCTAGCAGGTAGTTTTTTTTTTTTTTGGTAGCACCGGTATAAGGGGAAGAAACACAGATAGGTAGAGATGCCGCCCCCCTATGCCCCGGCGGCCAGCAATTGCGCAAAACTGGGAAGACGGATAAGGGTTCGGAGTTTGTGTGAATAGATTGATCCAGATTTCCAAGGATCCAAAAGGGGAGAGAGTGAGTCGAGCGAAGTCCAACCTCCCCCGAAAAAAAGAAGCACACACACGCCCGAGTTCCAGTCGCCTTCTTTCTCTCTTCTCTCTCTCTCTCTCTCTCGGGCCTTCTCCACTCTCTGGGGGGGGGAGGGGAGGGAAGACGTTAAAAGGGCGAAATGCAGCGGTTTTCCCTGTTATCCGGGCCGGCGCCTTTCGTTTTTTTCTCTTTCGTTTCGTTCCCACTTTTTCGTTCGCAGTCTTTCGGTATTATAGGTTGGCCGCCGGACGCGGTCGAGTTCGGCGGGCCGTCCGTCTCCTCCACGACGTAATGTGTTTTCTGGGCTTGTCCAACGTCCAATTGGGCCGCCGTCCAGTTTTCCAGTTCCAGTTCCAGTTCCAAAGGGGGAGTGGGAAAGTGGAGAGTGGGCTGTGTGTGTGCGTGTGTGTGTTTCTTTTGTTAATAAAGACAGAAAAAAAAAGGGATTCTCACCCAACTTCCACTTTCCCGGGTCGTTGTTGTCTGAAGCAGATAAGTAGTAGTATAATAGTGTACCAGAGATGAAATTAGGACCCGAGCAACACTGAAATGTACTCGCGGTCCCAGCACTTTAAAGTGGTGCCGCTCGCTCGCCAGCCAGACGACACAACTGCAGGGGGGGGCGATTGCGGAGAAGCGACAAGGAAAAGGGTCTTGGGTGTAGGCAGATGAAGTGGGTTCGAAAACGGGGTAGCAAGGGGTTTTAACGGCGCTATGATTGGGGTAGGGAAATTTGGCGATTCTCCAAAAGATGGGATTTCGCCAGAATCTTTCGCTTTTCGCGGTGCCGGAGAGGGCCAAGAAAACTGGTGGCAGCTTTACCGGCGCGAGGGGGTGGTAGGACAGCGGAAAAAGGAGCTGTGTTTTTTGTGACGGGGGTGCCAGGAGAGACGTCATTCACGCCCTCAGCTCTCCAAAGCTCAAAAAGGAGATCCCGAATAATTAGATCGCTTGCGGTGTGAGTGAGATGTGCCTCGGGGGATGTTCCGGTCCATCTCAACCGCTCACGGTGACGCCTGAGCCCGTTCCTTGTCTAGCATTTCCTCCCCTTCTTCTCGCTGCCTGTGGGCGGGATGGAAGACCACGACTGGTGGAATGCAAGCGGGGCCGCAGTGTCAGTGTAGGTTGTAGTGTAGTATAGGTAGGCCAATATCGGAGGATGGCGATGATCAGCGAAGCACCTGTAGCCCCAGGTGCGTATTCACCGCATTGCCGTATCTTTGCTCGCAACCAGAGCACCACAAGCACCTGTGCCTCTTGTTCACTTTTATGTGATTCTCACTGCTGCAGTGTGCCCCCATTGATGTCGTTCGGATGAGTGCGGGGGGGCTTGTCGCTTGTCGCTTTAGGGACAGGCGTCGATCTCGTGCTGGTGGCGTTCTGTTTTTGCTTGAGAGACCAGGGTCCAACCCCTGAAGCATCAGCCCAGCGCCTGAGAGTAGGTAGCAAGTCGTCACGTCGTCACCAGTTTCCATTTTTTTGCAACGCTGGAAGCTTTTCCTGGTTCATGGGAAGCAAATCGTCAACTGCCCAACTGCCACGCTGCACCGAGGAGGGTCCTCCTGCCTGAGCCCCCGCTAGGACAATCTCGACAATCTAACTCGGTGGCAAGAGAATGCCAAACACACCTGGCAGACGTCCAACCACTTCTAGTGTATATACTATATGCCTGGATCAGGCCATGAGACTGAATCGATGCAAGATTGAATATCTACAGCCCCGTTTCAGCCTGAAAACCCCGGTGGAGTTCACAACCCTCGCTAGCCAGTCTCAACCAACTTTTCCAACCTCGCTCCAACAGTAGAAACTCTCATTGGCAACCCCCAACCTCCGGGCCTCTCCCTTCAAGACCCCTTCAACTCCATCCCCATCTCCACCATTTTTTGTCTTGTCCCAGTCATGGGTGCCGATAACCCGAGCTCCCAAGCCTTGGTAGAAGGGACCTGCCATGGAAATAGGCGGCACCTGACCCCAACTCGGGCAACGATCGACACCGGCACGTTGCGGTCCATGCCAGCACATGTTCGCTCCCGTGTTTTCCTCGCTGTTTCTTTTTGGGTCGGTATGCCGTAAGGAAATAATACAGTACAGCAGGATCCGTAGCGTATACGGGGACACCCGGCTATTCAGTTGCACCACTCCCTCGGGCCGCCAGCCCGGTTTGGTGAACTACCTACTATTGACCCAGGAGGACGACTGGACACAAGGACCTGAGGAGTACACTATACTTCCAAATACGAGCAGTAGTAACTAATTATGGCAAGCATCTCGTCACCCAAATCTCCTGATCCCCATTGTCAGGCCATGGTGCCTCAATAGTAAATAGTAAGAAAACCGAGGAATGACAACAACTTATTTACAGCCCTTTCTTCAAGACATATCGTGCAGACCGGACTGTAAAAAAAAGCTTGAACGTGCAGTTTTGAGACATAGGTATCTACCGGGGGCTTTCAGCGCATATTCCGTAAGACACATCATCAGATGACATGACTCTCAACATCAGCAACATCCTCCCATTACGCCGACAACAACAACAACAAACAGGACGTACAGGACAAGAAACAAAACATAAAAATAAAAAAAAAGACAGGATCCTCCTATATCCTTATGCGGGTGCCTATATATATATATATACGTACAGCTTTTGTTGCCAAGTTGCGGTGTTGAAAAAAGTAAAAGCGAATGTGTGTGTGTTTGTGTGTGTGTGAAATTGACCCCTAATCCTCCACCAGCTCGCAAAACCCCCTTAACCATCCAAAAAGGGGTATAATGTTCCAACCATCCAATGTGTTCACATCCCACCCTCACTATCACCACCACCACCTCCCCTCCCCCTTTCCCCATACCCAATGCTTCCTTCCTTGCCTTCTTTGAAACCCACCTCTTGTGTCAACACCAGCAGCAACAACAACAACAGCAACATCAGCAACAACAACAACAACAAGAACAAAACAACCTCCAGAAAAACAACAGCACCCCAACGAAGAGAAAACACTTGATCAAAAAAAAAAAAAAAAAAGAACAACACGATAGAATCCCCCCAACCACCATCAAACTCAAACTACTTGTTCAACCTTACATAGCCTTCCCAACACTCCTCCCACTCCCCCCCGTCCCCACCCTCCTAATCCCCTCCATCCCCTCCTCCTCATCCCTCCACCCCCCCGTCGTCGGACTCCCATTCCTAGCCACCACCGCCGGTCCCACATCCGGCCCCGGGTCGCTCCACCCCCCGCCCTCAAACCCAGCAAAACTGCTCACCCCGCTAGAGTACTTGCTCGAGAAGCTCTCCGCCCTCGTCCCCCTCCTCCCACCACCCCCAATACCACCATTCATCACCACCGCGCTCTGCGGCTTGCTGATCACACTCCCATTCACACTCCCCGTCCCCACCGTCCCCGCCGTGCTCGAGATGATGCTCGCCTTCTTCCCCTCGATCAGGATCGGGGGCGGTATATTCGCCATGCCCAAGAACTCGGGCCGCTCAAGGTCAAACGGGTCAGAGCGGAACTTGTTCCTGCCAGGGATGGTTGTGGTCGTGACGGTGGTGGTAAAGGAGTCCCTTAGGCTGTCACGGCCGCCGCCGCCGCCGCCTCCGTAGACAGTGGAGGGTTGTCTTGGGGGGGGACCGCCGCCGGTGGTGAAAGACTGCCCTCTTGAGCGGCGAATGTCGGCTACGTAGGTGGTCGGTTTGGGGACACCTCCGATGGCGTTGGCGTCGGAAAAGGGGTTCAGCGGCGCTGGCTGGGCCGAGCTACGCGGGGGTGGGACGATGGCGTTGGCGTCGCTGAACGGGTCGAGATTGTCGTTCTGCGGCGAGGAGAAGAGGTTGAGCCCGGAGAGGAAGTGGTCCGCGCTGGAGGTGCTCCTCCGGTTGTTGCGCGAGAGGGAGCCGCGGCGGCGTTGGGCCTCGCGGTCGAGTTCCGACTCGTCCATTCCGAGCAGGGTCACAAAGTCGGGCTGGCCACCTGGCTGGCCGGACGGGTTGTTGATGTTGTTGAAGGCCGTGGCGTTCTTCTCCGCGGTGGCGTTGTAGCTGCCCATCGCTGCTAGGTTGTCGTTTGCCGGGTCGTTTCGGTCGCGGTTCTTGAAGCTGAGGTCGGGTTTCATCCGGGAGAAGAAGTCGACGAATCGGTCCTTAACTGAGGCTTCACCCCCGCGGGTGTTGACGCCCGCGGAGCCGTTCCGGCTGTGGGCGATGTTGTTCGGGTCGATGAACTGCGACGTGCCCCGGTCCAGGTTGACCGAGTGCGCGCTGCTGCCTCCTCCTGTCTTGTTTCGAACGTGGGCGCGGATCTTCTTAAAGTTGATGCCCAGGGCCGCCTTGACCTTCTCGCTCACTGGCGTCGGACCGATGCTCCCGCGCTGGATGATGTAGGGGCCTCCCTTTTCGTTTCTGTCAAAGGAGGTGGCGTCGAGGGGCGTCAGGAGAGTGCTCCTTCTTTTCCTCAACCTTCGACGCCTCCACCACCAGAAGAAGAAGGCCAGTATGCTGAGGGCAACCACGCCTCCGATGACACCTCCTGCCACGGCCAAGGTCGACTGCACTGCGTTGCTGTTGGAAGCTCCTGATGGCCCTGCTGCCATATCGGCATCGGGGAAGGCACCCACACCGCCACCAGGCGTCCCTTGAGGCGGTACGCCCCCAATGGTGGGCGAAGCCGGTGTTGCTGCCGGGCCACCGTTGGGAAAGACTCCTGGAGGTGAAAGTGAATCCGAACCGTCTGTCTCTGAAGACCCTGGCAGTGCATTGGTAGAAGAGGCTATAACTCTGTTATCAGTCTGACTGTTCTGCGTGGCAGACGGCTCTTCCATGAACTGCTGAGATGCGATGACAGTGAAGGACTGGAGGTTAGCGCCAGCATCGGGCTGAAGTACTACAGGCAGAGGAGACAACGACGGCACCGGCGGCGAGGCCACTGGCGGCGGAGAGATCTCGGCTGGAGCCTGCACCACTTGCACCGATTCTGGGGCTGGGCTGGGAGGTGTGATGATGGGTGAGTTGATGACAGCCGGGGGGGAGCTCGTCGTACTTGGAGCAACAATCTCTTGCTCTACTTCATTGCCATCGTTGGCTGCAGGATCTGCTCGGCTGTCTCCTGCCCCTACCACTACCACTGCTGTCGTCGGGACTGGCTCTGGCTCGGGCTCGGGCGTCGGCGTCGGCTGGACCTCGATGATTGCTGGTGGTGTTGTCTGGACGGGTGCTGGCGTGTTCACGTCGGGCGACGCAACTGCCACCTTGGGTACTGCGGTACATCTCCTCCCCTCGATCGTCGTAAAGAACGCTCCCGCTGGGAGGTTGTTTGATGCCATCTTGTTGTCTTCTTTTTCTTTTCTTTCTAAACCCCTACACTCTCTCGAAATCCTGTTCGGTTCGGCGAGGCCAGTCGCTATCGAAGGAAAGGTTCTAAAAATACAATCTCAAAAAAAGGGCGACTCAAAAGAAGCGAAGATGCTTTGGCCTCTAGGGCCTTCTAGGACATTGCTAGAATCATAAGATGAATATGAAAAGAAGAGAGAGAGAACGGGCAGGTATCTCCTGTCGAAGGAGATGGCAAACAAGCAACGGCCTGCGGCTAAAGTTGGAACTCAAGGCGACACCCAGAAAGTGGTGATGCCGGGTGAATAGACGAAGAGACGGGAAGGAGAGGATGGGATCTGGGGATAGGGCACAGTGGTGAGAGACACGACTGGTGCTCTCACGACGTGCCCCTTCGCTCGACGGCAGCATGTCCCAAAGGGGACGGCTCTGACATTCAGCACGGGCAGCATGATGGTTGGCAGTGGTTTGATGGACGACAGTAGGGGTTCTGGGCGAGCTGCCATTGGCTGGATGGGGAACAAGACGTCGGAGAGCACGCGCAGGGGAGCACCCATGAGGCTCTTCATCTGAGTGTGGTTCCAGAAACGTTGTGGTGGTGCTGACCCCTGTCCTGTGACAGTCTTGAGGCATCTTCCCCGCTGCCCCTTTTTGCGGGGAACGGGCGCTTGTTCTGGGCGGTGATGTGAGTAAAACGCTTGCCAGAATGGAGATGTACATACAACCATCGTGAAAATGTGTATAAGCCGTAAGATGTGTGAGTCAAGATGTATGTCGTCAAGAATATCGATTGTTTCTTACAATTGACAAAGATAACAACTTCACAACTCAAAGCTCCTCCAGGGTCAAAGGCCCAACGAGACTGATGAGGTTGGCATTGGAGGGCACAGATGGTTGAGCAGCTCTGAAACAGGAACTGTTCGGCAGGGGAAACGCCGGATCCGCTTCAGTGCACCACACCACCACCACCACGCTGGAGCAACAGTTGACAGCCTCGACGACACCCGATCGGGTTTAGTTGCAGTTGATGATGCGAATGCGATGGCGCGAGATCCCGCAACAGTGGACAACGGGCAGGTCCGACCGAACCCCCGGGAAGCGGAGCCTAGGCAACATTCGGTCCCCACGCCGCCATCCCGTTCAGGCCGGAGCGGGGGGAATGTTGGTCAAGTTTGAGACGAACAACTTGAGATGAACCTACCTATACACTACCTGATAACTACACCAGAGAAGACGAACGACCAAGCATAATCGAACAGCTGGACTCTCGGCCCACCGCCGAAAAGAACCCCGGATCCGATCACTTCGACTGCGTGGACGCACGGTTCATTTCGGTCCGCTACGGCACGCTATCTCATGCAACGCCAGCGAATGTCGTCTCTCCCCCCCGCTTCCCGCCCCTCCGAAGTAGCTCTCCACCGCCGCCGCCACAACCACCATTAGATGAATGTCGCCGTGGTGGATTCTAGTTCCAATTTCCTGTGCTTCCATCATCTTGGCCATACCGTTCCACACATACATACACACACGGCACCACCTGCGCAACAGCATCATCACCATTGACCCGGTGGTTGTGTAGAGCCCGGACCTGATCGGCGTCAACAGCCAAGGTCCCCTGTGCGTCCGTCGTTTCGACTTCTGATCAACCTCGCTTCCTCCCCCGCAAAACACCGCGGAACGACAGACAGACAGACAGGCGTGTCCACCTAGTGAGAAGAGAGAGAACAAGCTTACCTAAGTGATCAAAATGTTTGGGAGTCTACATACCCTCAGTGAGTAATCATCGTTCGACTCTTTCCATACAGTCTGTCGGTCTGTCAGCCTGTCAGTCAGTCAATCAGTTCGTTCTCCCTTGGCGTGACACAAAGAGAACACTCCTCCCGTCGGAAGCAGTGGGCACTGGGCATTGGCACTGGCACTGGTTAGTACCTGACGGCGGCTGCCGTGCCTGTCCATGACTGGAGTTCTCTTAAACAGACCAGACGGCGTTTGATGGCGTCGCGGCAAGAGCCGTTGCCAGTTGTCTCTGCCTGCCGCTTGTTAGCTTCCGTCTCTTTAAGGTTTATGCGGGCATTTGGCCTCCGCTGTGTGATCGCCATTGGGCCTTTTCTGATGAGATGGTTTAGTTCCTGCCGCGCCGGTATTGTCCAACATCAAGCCCGAGGACATCCCGCCGCCTACACCCATCCACTTTCCTCAATGCTATCCCCAGGTCCAGGATGATGATGATGGTGGTGATCAACAGCAAGCCGACTCGGCTCCTGAGGGCCGGACCCGGAAGCCCATCACAAAGTTATTGCAGAGCATAGTGCGCCCAACTGATCTCTCCATATCGCACCTGGAGGCACTGGGAGTCCAGGTCATCCCGGACTCGACCCCCGAAGAGCTCGTCCCAGACCCGTCCTTCATCCCAGACTTTGCTGCCTGGGATGCCCTCTCAAGTGAAGAGGCCCATCTCAAGAACGAATCTACCCGGAAACGTCTAAACAATGGCGCACTGTCCCCCGGCTGTCAGACCTACCTGGACCGGAAGCGCGAACTATCCATCGACAACGATGCCGCGTACCGGACTGTCCGTCGGTTGCCCGCCCCCAAGGGTCAATCTCAAGCTCGGCTAGGCAATGCGTATGAGTTCTATCGTCATCTCGAGCTGTTCACAACCTACTGGGATGACACTTCGAAACCAACACCACCTGGACCCAAGCCGACAGAGACAGCGTCTTCAGAAACTCCCAATGGCGCAGACGGCGACTCCAAAGAAAAAGAAGAAGATGCCAACACCCCCAAGGAAGCCGAATATTTCCGGACTTGCTCTGGTGAAAAGATGCCTCCCGACTACCGTGGCGGCATGGTCAACGCCTTCCTCAAGCTCGTGGCCTATGACTTCGGCTGCAACGTCACCGCAGCCCGAGTCGAGCCCCGTCTCCACATCACCACCAACCAGTCTTCACCCAGATCCCGCAGTTCCTACTTCACCTCCGGGTGCACCTTCCTCTTCCGCTCGCCCACCACCCGCGAGGCTGCCCGTGCCGGCGTTGTCGAAGGGCCCCTTGCGGCCGTCTCAGCCCGACACACCATCACTTTCCCACCAACCCCCTCAACAGACAAAGAATCCCTCCTCGACCTCTCCCGCGAGCTCATCTCGGCCATCATCACAGCCCAGCACCGCGCAAGAGAAGGCAAGACGGAGAAGCGCATCGGGGAAAACGCCTGGTGGGCCTCCAAGCCCAGGTGGGGAGGCGGTCCGGGAGGGCCCATAGGGAGGGAAATCGAAGCCCAATCAGCCAAGTCGACCAACGACGTGATCCTCGGCGACAAGGACGCCCCTCCCCCCGAATCTGCTGCTGATGCTGCTCCTCCTCCTCCTCCTGCTCCCGTCATCTCCCCTTCCTCTTCCTCGCCAGCCCCTTCTTCGGCGCCATCGCTGGCCAGCTCGCTCGCCCGCCGCCCTTACTCCTCCCTTTCTTCCTCCTCCTCAAGAGGCAGTTCCAGTTCGGGCAGCAGCTCCAAGCGCCTCAAGACAAAGTCTGGCAAGGACGGGAAGCAGAATCCTATCTATGACGCCTACCGCCGTGTTCAGCCCCCCAACTCGCAGTGGGACAAGAAGGCAAAGTACACCGCCATCGGAAGGGTCAAGTCGGCGGGGTATGACGACATTTTTGTCATTTCGGGGCTGTTTCACCATGTCAGCGTTGTGCGCGTCAGAGTGCCAAACAGGCTTTTGGAAGTGCTGGAGGGGAATCTGAATGATGTCGACAAGAAGGGCGGGAGGAGCTGGGGGAAGGTGGAGGTGAGGAGGAGTCAGTGGTTTGACTTTTTCAAGCAGGAGGAGAGGGTTAAGGCGGTGCAGTTGATGTGGGGGGTTATGGCTTGGTTGATGAGGGAGGAGACGGAGGAGAAGGGGGAGGGGGAGGGTGGTGGTGGTGGTGGGGATGTGGTTATGAGTGGGTAAGCCCATCCAGGAAATGGGAGGAATTCGATGGAGGTGATGAAGGATGGAAATGGGAAGGTAATGGGGTTATTTAGTACGGATATATATATATATATATGCATATAACAGACAGACGAGGGACTACTGAACAGCACAGCGAGCACAACAGAAGGGCGAATTCAAAAGAC
The DNA here is from genome assembly GCA_030512305.1 of Cercophora samala. Taxonomy (NCBI): domain Eukaryota; kingdom Fungi; phylum Ascomycota; class Sordariomycetes; order Sordariales; family Lasiosphaeriaceae; genus Cercophora; species Cercophora samala. Next base: position 69,666 of record JAULSY010000039.1, on the reverse strand, counting down.
AGATTATCATGTATTTCTCGTTTTGTGTGTATCCCCTGATCATTTCTCCCTGGGAAGCAAAGGTGAAAGAAAGTAGAGTCGTCATCAGTCATGAATATCGTCAAAAAACGAAATGAAGAACGGAATAACCCCCCCTACTTTTGTGTTTGCTCGTTCACCAAAGGCTCAATAGGTAGAAGAAAAGACACGGAAGAGCGAAAGAAACATGTATATAACCTCCGACATAGCTTCAAAACTCGCTGCTCGAGGGAAAACATCATAGCAAATCATTAGTTAGCGAGTGACCCCTTTTTGCCCCTCAACAAATCACAAAAAAAAACCCAAAATTTCATATCATCATCTTTATCATTGTTTTTTTTTCATCCCAAAAATCAACAACACCCCCAATTCCTACATCCCTATCCTACATCAAACGCCATAACAATTAAAAAAAAAACATCACAAAAAAAAAGAGCTGCATTACTCCTTCCAACAAAATCCACCAGTAGATTTTTCTTTTCGTGACATCGACAAGAGGAAGAAGAAGAAGAAAAAAAGCAACAGGCTCCCTTCGTGTATATACAATGCGTGCCAAGTAAATTAATTCTTGATGATTTTTTTCTTTCTTTCTCTCAAGAGGAACGGGCTCTCACATGACAAAGAGCAAGTTCGTATCTGTAAACCTCCCCCAAACACGTCCCCTTTTGGTTAGTAAAAACTTTATTCTTTTCAATCCGGACGCGCTTTGAACGTGGTCACAAGGTAGGGCGCGATCTCACCAAGAGGGTGACTGCACGAGAGCTGCGGCTTTTGGGTGTAACGCGTCTGTAGCTCGTCGCGGATGCTGTTGAGGAGCTGCACGTAGCTCTGCTGGGGGTTCTTTTTGAGCGAGTTGATAAAGGCCCACGACATGGCTCCGGTCGCTTGCGAGGCAATCGTGGCGTCGGCACTATAGGTGGCATGTTAGCTCATTGTTGTTACTGTTGATAGGGATGGGTGGTGAATGAAGGGGTGGCCAAGTCCATTGGCCCCAAACGCCAAGCACGGCCACAACCATGAACCAACAAACAGGATCCAGAATAAATCGCCGGTACCAAAATAGAAATCAAAAATCATATATCATATCATGATACTGTCACAGGGAAAAAAAGCAGAAACATGGGGTTGGGTGTCACAGAATGTTAGTTGTGAGAAAAAGGGGGGTACGAACGAAGTCTGGTCGTCTTTGCTTCCTGACCACATGACAACATCGGCACGCGAGGTCTTCGTCGCGAGGGTACGGGCGTGAGCATCATCGCCATTGCTGGCCTTCTTGAAGAAGCCCATGATGTTGCTGGCGACACCGCTGAGATCGCCCTGGCTGTAGGCCGAAATAACACCAAGAAGACCTTGGCCGGCCTCCTTGGCAAGGTTGGGCTCTTTGAGGATACCCTGGGTGGAGTAGATGTAGGGAAGATCGAGGGCGGTGCCGGAATGGCACGAGTCGAAAATGGCTGTCAAGCGAACACCTGCTTGTAGTGGGCGCACCATAATTCTGTGCATCTCGTCATCTGTGATGTGGCCGACTTGCCGGAAGTCGACCGGGTAGATAACCTCGTCATATCCGTCCTCCTCGTCACCATCAAGATCCTTTGTCTGGCCACCGTGACCAGAGTAATGGAAGAAAAGGGAGTCGTTGGGGCGAGCATCCTTGACGAGCCAATGCATAGCTCTCAAGATGTTCTGCTTGGTCGGTTGACTCATAGGGTTCTGCTGGTCGTCGGTGAGAATGACCATATCTTCCCGCTTGTAGCCAAACCTTTCCACCAGGTATGAGGACATGTTCCTGACATCATTGATGCACCCACGGAGCTGGCCGCGCTGCGAGAAGTAGTTGATTCCAATCAGGAGAGCCTTCCTTTTCCCTGTACATTGCGAGTACTGGAAGGCATAGCCTTGCGGAGCACCATATCCAAAGTGCTGAGGAGCTTGAGGTGGCGGGGGAGGGGCACCGTGGTTCCCGTGGACGTAGGAGTTGGAATTTACGGTCGGCATGTCTGATGTTTGGTTTAGCAATATGCGAATACGTCCCCCTCATTGGGGCCCAATGGCGGGTTCCACTCACTCGGTCGTCCGTACTGTGGTTGTTGTTGTTGTTGTTGCGGTGGTTGCTGTTGTGGTGGGGGATGATGATAGCCTTGTGGAGGCGGCTATACCACATGTATTTAGCTTCAAGATCCTCTGATCTGGGCCAACGGAGAACACACCTGTTGGTAGCCAAATTGTTGGGCTGGCGGAGGTTGTTGGTAGCCATATTGGGCTTGCGGTGGAGGGGCCTGCTGGTAACCGTAGTTCTGGGGACTGTGAAGCCAACGTCAGTCAAGAAGCTCGGGTTTCAAAAGACGGAGGTACAAAGGCCGTACGGGTAGTAGCCAGCATACTGCTGCTGCGGCGGAGGGGCATACCCTCCCGCATAACCGGCGCCAGGAAATCCAGACATTCTCTCAAGGGAGCTAAGGGACAGAGGAAGGGGAGGTCGTTGATATCGGCGGGCGGCCAACAGGCCTTGGTCGAGCGGCAAAGGACGCGGCGTCGGTGCGTGTCTGTGGGCTGGAAGAGCAGAGAGCAAAGAGCTCTGGGCAGGTCGTCAACAAAGTTAAATATGTTCCTTCAAAAAAATTCCGGGACAGACGCGTTGCAGAGGTACCCCTTCTTGGCGTGGAAGCACGGGACAGGGGGTGGGAGGGAAAGGGTTCGGTAATCGCGAGGGTTGTTGATGTTGATGTCTAGCAGCAAGCCGCAGCAATTCGCATGAGCATGGCGCTGAGCCCCCGAGGCAAGGTGTGGCGTACGGGATCAAGCGTCGAGCGATACGACGAAGGACGGTAAAGGACCCGGCGCGCTCCCGACAGAGCGGTCAAGGACAGGACAAGGGCAGTTCACAGAGGTTTGGGATCTACTCACCTGCAGGGGATGGGGGACGGACGGGGAACGGAGGAATGAAGCGTGAGTTCCGTTTCGAGCGGGAGGAGTAGTAGGTCGGTAGTGTAGCTGGGACGACGGGAACGTTGATTGAGCGGCGATTGCGGCGGGAGAGGAGAGAGAGCTTTGAGCTACTCGTCGTGTGAAAAAAAGGGTCTGGCCAACGTGCTGACAACCATTCACAGGCAGTCTGACACAAGCCCAGCGAAGCACACACAGCACACACAGCACACACAGCACACACAACACAGCAAAGCAGGTGAGGCGAGCAGGTGGACAAGTCAAGTCCAGGGTGGGGTTGATGATGGCTGGTTCCGGGCAATCTAGATCTTCGATTGGGCACAGGGCTAGCCGTGCAGGGTTCATGCTGATCACTGCCAAGCACGTGGAGTTCCGAGGGTCCATGACAAGAAACCAACTGCTTGCCGCGCTGCCGACTGCCCCTCATTCCATCATCATCATCATCATCATCATCATGAGTGTGTCTCATTCTCTATTCTGAATTGACGATAGCACTTCCCCCCAATCCCCATTCAGAATCCCCTCTCTCCATCAAACGCTCTCCGGAACGGTTCGCCCCTTTCTCATACATGCGGGCACGTTACGCGCCGCTTGGTTCGTTGAGTGCTATCCGTTTTCAGCTGTGCATGCTTATTAGACAGCCATCAGAAAGTCTATCAGCTACCGGGCAATTAAAGCATTGCCCATAGGCCCAGCTGAGTTAAGCTATAGATCTCTCGGGGGAGCTATCCAAGAAGAGCCTCGTCTCCGCATTATCGGCTTCAATTATCTCGGAATTCGGCCCCCCACGCAGGCGAGAGTCAAAGTTCCCTCACCACAGCCTCCAATTTCCTTCACCATCTCGATCAGTTGACCGACCGAGGAAGGATGCTTGGGCTTTCCCCAGCACGTCTTGCATCGTCACACAATTACCCTGAAAAAGGGATCCCCGCCGAGATATTGTGCTCCAAGTGCCGGCGGTGCACATGCAGCCCCGGACACCACTAGGTAACCCTTTGCAAGCCGCCACATCCGCTTTGAGAAGCCATTGGGCCGTTCAAGGGATTTTGCTCACGATCGACTTCCCGCTTTCTCTCTGTCCCGTTCGAAGAGATGTCGTTCGAGCCGTACATTGGCGTTGATGTATGAGGCCCAAGTCGGACTAGCTCCGGTCTTCACCGTCATGTTCCATTGGTTGGATCCGCCGAATCGTCAGTGTGGAGCTGCTGAACAGCCCCGTGGACCACTCACGACTCGGCTACCAGCAGGGGGCTTGCAGAAGAGCTTGGGCCATATCAAACCTCCAACCTCCATCCTCCAACGAACTGTCAGAAACGCCATCTTGATGGCCACGCGTGGGAGCATTTGCTTTCTTCTTTGCCGGGAGCGAGATTTGTCTCGATATGAGACGTCTCAACACGCGGGTGCCACCTTTCGCTTCCATTCATGTTTCCGGTCTGGCTCCATGATAAAGCAAAGCAAACTGTTGAGAGGTCCAGAATCTTGACAGAGGTATCTAATTGCCCAACTCCAAAACGCCAACCAATGGAGGACAGGCCGAAGTCACATCAGAACATGGCATTGCATAGCATCACATTGCATCGTGGACATGCACCCTCGATGATAGGGAAATACCCGCCAGCCCGGATGAAACATTGATAGGAGCTCACACACACACACGCTCTTGCACAGCCCTATGTAAAACAACAGAGCTGGGCATGGCAGCCACAAACTCACAGACCACAACCTTGTGTTCCTCCGAGCCATTCAACATTCAAGATGATAAACTAGCGCAGAGGAACATCAAGCCTCACAAGGCACTGGTCCCTGAATGTCTTAGATGGCCTCCCTCCCCGTTCTCAGACGGTGGACGAGGGCTGTGCAACGTTTCCCCACAGTATTGATCACAGGAAACGGTGGAGGAGAACCCAGAGAGGAGGCCTTAAACGGCCCTTTTTTCCTGCTAGATGAAGCTTTCAGACAGACCTCTCTCCACTCCACCATCATGCAGAATAAGTTAGCTCCCGAGGAATGACAGCTGGATGTGCATCATGTAATGCTACCAGATCCCTGGGAACATCCGGGGTGGACGGGGGGGCATGCGCCACACTCCTCCCGCCGGCTACCACGCTGCCGGTTTCCCCCTTCTCGGTCCCTGATCCGGCTTAAACCAGAGGTCTTGATTCTAATTCTAGGCTGGTTACCTCCGTGATCGTGCTCAGACGGGCACTACGGGCAAAATCCGGGGTAGTACGCAGCTGACCATCTTTGTTACAATGCCTCATCGGAGATGCGAGGCCATAGCCTACCTTCCTGCTCGTCAGCTACTCATACCCCAATCTACGTCATATCTGACTCTCAATCTACCACCTCGGCAAAGTACCAGAATTCCGCACTGCCCCCTTCTTGATCACCCAAATGCTTATCATGGGGATGGGTAAGGTGAGTTTGCTAGTTGGAGGGTATAGGTGCTGCAATAAGCCTTCCTCGCATATACACCTCAACTACCTGACCAACAATATCAGAAGCAGACTGGAGAGTAGTCTGACACAAACACATGCTGTGATCAGCAGAAGGAGGTGTCCATTCAAGCTGAGCTTGCAATCGTAGAGTTTCACAGTAGGATGTGGGTTTCGTAAATATAAATCCTTACAGGTATGATGAAAAAGACAACGATCAATGAATTTGGGTCCCTCTAGAAAGTATCCACCCGTTGAGGAAACATTGTGGTTAAGGTCAACGTTTGGATTAAAAGCCAGATCGAAAGGAAATGGAAAAATAAAGAACAGTAATAAAATATGATACAGAGACTACACGAGGTTTAATAAGTTACCAATAAGCAGGCTTTACCTCATCTTCTCGACCCTTTAACCCCGTCCTCCCCCTTTTCTCCTTCTTTTTCTCCTTCTTTCTCTCCTTCTTTTTCTCCTTTTTTTTCTCTTTCTTTTTCTCCTTCTTTTTCTCCTTCTTTTTCTCTTTTTTTTTCTCCTTCTTTTTCTCCTTCTCTTTTAAAAAGTCCTTTTTTAGGATATTGCCGAGGACTCCGTCAAAGAGTTGATCAAGCCTCCACTTCGGGATAGACCCCAAACCTAGATTGGTTCCTCTTCTTTAAATTGAGGATTCTTTTGGAGATTCCAAACTCGGAGAGCAATCGGAATATCAGCAAGAACCCCTGGTCCGTCACGGCAAACACCCTCACAAATGACGATATCCGTTACCTTTATTGTCGTTGCAAACCTCGACAAGGTATCCGCATGCCTTGCCCTCCTCTCCCAGGTAACGGCTGGGGACGTCATGAAGTCCCTTTTGTTGATCCTCCCTTCGATCCCCTCCCCCTCCAAAACTCGTATAGGAAGGTTTTATTCGGAACAAGGGCGGGGTTTAATCCGCACTACATCAGAACAATCCGGCACATTATAAGCCATGGAATGATGGTTTCGAGCCAAAACTCGAGATCTGAATATACAGCCTCGAGTGCCTCTTCTATGCTGATGGTACGTTCCCAAGACTGTCCATACAGTGACCGAATTTCAGTCCCCAGTCTTGTATCGGGTTCTTTTGGAAGCCAGTGCCGAGATATTCCGAGACTTCATCAAGCGTCAACCTCGCTCCTCTTTGCACCGTTGGCAAAGAAAGGAACATAGATACAGCCAACCTTAACCTGCCGTTATCGTATTGGCTATATGTTGAAAGGCAGTGTACCTCGGTCTTACAGGTTAGTCAATAGGCCCTATACGCCAATCTATATGCCTTAAAAGATAGTCGAAAGGCTTTAAAAGATAGTTGGTATGTATTAACAGATAGTCGAAAGCCCTGAAAAGATAGTTGGTGTATATTAATAGATAGTCGAAAGCCCTGAAAAGATAGTTGGTGTGTGTTAAAAGATAGTCGACATGCCTCAAAATACATTTATTATACGTCGAAAGACAGTTGTTATATATTAAAAGATAGTTGATATACGTTAAAAGATAGTCGATATACGTTAAAAGATAGTCTATAGTCTTTAAAATCTTATTAATAGGCTTCGAGCTATGTCGATCGGCCCCAAAAGATAGTCTATGTGTCTTTAAAGATAGTCCATATGCCTTCAAAGATAGTCTATATGCCTTCAAAGATAGTCCATATACCTTCAAAGATAGTCCATATACCTTCAAAAATAATCGGTAAGCCTTGAAACATGCTCGATATGCCTTAGGAAGGCAGCTAACACGCCTAAAAACATGGTTAGGCAGACTCTTAAGCGGTGTTATCATGGCTGCTCTGGCTCTCCAGCCTTTTCTGACATCGTGTACTCGGATCGTATTAACTATTCTAGCCAGGTAAACTTTCGTTTATAGGTATTAGATGTTAGCTTATATATAAGGCTCTCTGATTGAATTCATTTTAAAAATAGGAATGCCACTATTTTTATGTAGTTCTGGTTATTTAAGACGTACATCCCCTTTCCGCGGTCCTACATAGCAGAAGACATTTATCTACATTTATGGATCTCACCTCTGACTACTGTTCCTGGTATCTAAGTGCTGGGTGAAACCCGGGTTCTTGTCGCGATCCGATTGTTTATACTTTGCTGGATTTCGGTTGCCCCGTGCTGATCTAGCTTCAATTATGGTGGTATTGTTGAGAAATATAAAGTTCTATAGTCTGGTAGGCGAGCACCGCGGGCCTTATCCTGTGTTAGAACTATTTTGCCTTCTTAAGTAAATGTCCGGACTAGGTCTGCTATGTCTGATCCTGGCCATGAGTACGGGAGGATGTACCCTAAGTCATCCATTGCTGCTACTCTCGCAGCATTGAGTTTTCATCTCCGAACTTCTTTAGGGAACCTAGTGACAACCTGCCAGATTGGTTCTTTGACCAGGTCAAATTCCGGCAGCAGGAGGAACGAGCTCGCTGGGCTGGGCTCGACGACGTAACCAATTTCGATGCTAGGGTCGGTTGGACTTCATAAGGCTTATCGGTTTCTTGGTTGAGGTAGGCCATTACGGGCACCTCAAACTTTCCACCCCGCTGCAGCAACATCCGCTGAACGTCCCCATCTCGGCAGGAGAGTGTTGGGCAAATGATGTTGGTAACCTTCCGCAAAGATGTTCTCCAAGTCAAAACATTCGGGTTTCGATAGTTCTGGCAGAAAGTCAGCATTGGAAGCCATCGTCGGTTGCAAGATGATACGTACCCAATCCCGCAAGTCGAAATACCCATACTAGACTTTGGGTGGTTGGTAGGTGATTGAAACATCTCTGAACAGGTCGCAAATGAGTTGCGTCGGATGAGTCGTCGAAATAAGTTGGATGGTGGCAGCTCCTGGCATTCACTACCCGGCGTGTCGATGCAAATTCTGGTGTTTCTCTGCCAACTTTCGATCGTAAATAGTGATGTTTTTGTTGATGATGAAGTGTTAGGTGGAAAGTAGGTCGCCACGGGTTGAGCGTGGCTTCCTGTCGGACCTTTTTGCACTCGCTCACTCTTACCCAGGCAGGAGAACCAGGCTGGTGCGCCAGTCATACCTTCCATAAAGCTGTTCAGGAAACAGATCACCTCCAATCATGGAGACAGTGCATAATTCTCCAGACGAAGGTTGGGTCTTGTTTCTGGAAGCCGTTGTATGATAGTTGGCCATTTAGAGCCATCAGCTCATCTTACTCTGTTGTCAATTACGCTCTTATGAACCAAAGAGATAATGTACTTGGCCAAACCTTGCTAATACAACTAGTAGCATAATGCGATAGATGCGGATGTCGCTAGTCCCAGCCATCACAATGTGAATATACTCTTTACATAAGCTCTGAAGATCACAGAACGGTCCCGGTATATCAGACAAGAAAAAACAAAATAAACCCATCTCTTTTCCTTCGCCAAAGTCCTTCCGCTTTAAAAAGAATGAACATCGCCATTCAGCTTATGGTATCTCCAGCAAGATCACACCAAAGGTATTCAATATGAACTCTCACACCTCGATTGAGGTTATAAATCTGAGACTGCCCTCTCCATCTGAATGGCCTATGCATGTTAATTATATAAAAAACACAGAAACACCGGATTACAAACAAAAGTATATTAGTAGGAATTAAAAGTACGCTCTTGCAATGCCACATCACTCTCCGATGCTCACAACTATTTCTGGCCCCCAACACTCAACAAGTCACCAGAAAACACAGGATACACCCGCACCTATATATCTTATGTCACAGGTTGTAGCTTCGTCAAGTAGCAATTGTGAACTACTCAATTCTTTCTACACAGTAGCCAGCAGCTCCTCATGAATTGCACTTTTATGAAATGTGCCCTGAGTCCACACCTCCACATCCTCCATGATGGTGCAAACCAAAAGGGGGGCCCAAGTGGGGTTCGCACCAGACATAAACCCCATTTCTCCCCTCCACACCAACCAACAGTCAGTATCGGTCAGCATGGCAGAGTGGTCTAATGCGTTAGACTTGAATATGCATCACATTCAGGTATCTAATTCCTTCGGGAGCGTAGGTTCGAACCCTACTGCTGACGATAATCTTTTGCACTTTTTCTCACCTCATTCATCCAGGTACTTCACCAATCCCACGGTACAGTTCAGATGATTTCTTTCTGCAGGAGCAAAGACCAATCTGTCAAATCTTTCGAAAGGAGGCCTGCTCTGTCTCTTTTAGCTTCACTATATGAGTGCGCAACCTGCAAAGAATACAACAATTATGCTTTTACAGTATGAGTACAAAACGCTAGCTAACTTACATTAGTAAATGTTCGTTCCAGCATGCATCGCCCCTTTTCTTGTGCTCCTTTGCCTCTCCAAAAAAAAAACTCCAATGCATGCCCCCCCCGTAGTCATAAAATGCCAGTCCCAATTGTACTCCATGCCCAAATATTGACGACAAAACAGAAAGAGACACGCTAGAGTTGTAAAGCCCCCCTTCAAAGGCACAGATGCATACCAACATGAATATCCCTTCAGCCTGTCCCTATTCAGTAGTAGTTACCTACCCCATCACCACCCCCAGCTTGATATCCTCCGCCACCGCCGCCGCCACCACCACCACCACCACCACCTTGGTAACCTCCATTGTTATTCGGCTTGTTGTTCTGTTGATTATTCGCGTGGTAGAACCCGGGATTAGAGGGATTCGATGGGCCCTTGGGGATAGGTTGCTGTGTATCCTCGTACATAGCTGCAAACCCTCCCTGGCTATCTCTCCCACCGACATCATCGAGCGACTTGTAGTGATGGGCGTGATGACCTCCCCTGTCTCCTCCACCACGCCCACCGCGACCCCCCTTAGGTGCCCCTCCGCGTTGCCCTCTGAAATTCCCACCACCACCTCCCCTTCCACCGCCCCGGCCAAAACCCCCGCCACCTCCCCGGTTTCCTCCACGGCCACCAGGAGGGAAGTTATTTTGGTTGTTATTGTTGTTAGTGAAATTTCTCCCGCTGCCACCAGGACCAGTCGGAGGGTGGTGGTGATGATGATTCCCTTGTCTCGACCGGAAATCATCCTCATGAGTGGTGTGCTTCCTCTTCGCCCCTCTAAAGTAACCGCCGTCGTGCGAACCCTCCCTATGACTCGCCCCCTCAATGCGCAGCAGGACCTTCTCCGCAACCGTAGTCTCAAACACGAACGCCTGCTCCGGAGAAACCGGCTTCCACTGCTGGATCTTTGCGGCATCCGCATGTCTCGCGCCCCTCCTGAGGGCGAGGACGACCAGTGGAACCGGGTTTCCAGTGTGGTATGACGCGTCTGCAGGGACAGGCTTCAGAGAAACAGCCCAGACGTTGTCTTCAAAGCAAGCCGTGCCGCTGACCTGCCAGCTCATCCTTTTGCCGAAGCCGCCGACCTTGCGAAGGAGATCGTGTGGACAAGGACGAGGGCAAATCATGATGTTGTTGGCATGCAGTTTGATCTCGCTGTCGGGAAGGCTGGGGATTGACATCAGGTCCAGCAAGCGCCGTGTATCAACGCTCGAAATCAGATACCCCGTCCAGAAAACCTGTTTTTTGATCACCCAGCGCTCGCCCCGGGAGCCGCGTCGTCTCTTAATCAGTGACGCGTTGTGATCGTTGATGATGGACTGAACCTCCGCCACTTCCACTACCGGGTCGAGATAAGCTGCCATGTCGGCGACGTGGATGACCTCCCCATTGATCGGGCCTCTCGTTGGCGAGTTGTTCTGCTTGTTGTTGAAGTCCGCCAAGAAATTCTGAAAGCTCTTGACATGCTTTATCCTGTCTTCATAGATGCGAATCTCCTCCGCATGTTTATACGTTTCCATCAAAGCTTCGAGAAATTTCTCTTTGAAGTTGAGCGTGCTGGTGAAATGCTGGTTGTCGGGGCCAACGGCAGGTTTGAGACATACCAAGTCGAACTCGAGACCCTTGCTGTTTACTATCCGCTTGATCAGGTCGCTGAACCCGGACTCGGACCGACCGGTCAACAGGACGCAGAGAGCATCCTTCTGTTGTGTGCTCAGTTGTACGAGCTCGACAATCTTCTCGTTCCACCATCCCTCCCATGCGCGCGGCTCCTCCTTCGCTATGCCTTCACCCGTGGCGGCGAGAATCCGGGAATCGTGCCACCATCCGCCGTTCACAAATGCATCGGGGTTCGAGAGAGTGCCTATCGTCGGGTTGTTCCAGATCTTGGGATTGGGTAGTGGAGTTTTGAAGACTGGCGCGCAGCGCGTTCTGTTAGCGACCGGTTATGTCATATCGAGGATGTACTTGGGGGCATCTCACGGGTATTGTCAAAATCGTAGATGTGAATTGCTTGAATCTTGTCGACAGCTATGATGCGATACGGTATTAGTACTCATTGCCAACGCCACCGGAGACCACACAGGATGATACGATGCGAACGAACCTGGAAGCTGCTTGTTAAGGATGGACCACCTGCCCATCGCAGTCACAGTATGCTGAGGGCTCGCAGCAGGACCGCCTCCATTGGCTTGGCTGACGCTGCTAAAAGCGCCATTGTTGAATGCGGCGAAGGCTGATGTTCCCATGGCTTGTCGTATCTGTGAAGCCTTAGGAAAGATCTGTTGTAGGAGCAAAGGCATCGAGAGCTCATCACTTGAGACGGCGAAAGGCTGAAGGCGAGGGACTTGGCACTAGCAATTCGCCTTGCTGCAGGCGTGCATGGATGTTTCGATAAGTGGGGCGAGCCATGAAAGCCAAGTTTTGCGCTTGGAAGTCACAGTCTTCAATAATATGCACATATCCGAGTTAGAACAGGCCACCCATAATTGGATGTCTACAACCTCAAGTCTGGGTGAATATGTGGTCGATTTGAACAACCCCATATCAAAGTTATTGTCATTTCATCCCTTCTGAGCGGCCTAAATAATAATTGCGACCAGTGGTATATGTCTCCCCATTCAATGCCCAAACACAAAAGCCAATATATTTTCTCGAAACCAACGCCGAAAACGAACCTCCCCATACAACGCCTTGCCCTAGTCTTTGTTCAATCCGAACCGCAGAAGCGTGCCGTAGATGGAACTGTTGATGATCATGAATGGAACCGGGAATGAACACGCTTTTAAGCCATATCGATCTCCATATCCATCTTGGGCTTCACAGGGCCGTTGTCCACCCCGAGACCCGAAGCAGCGTTCGCCTCTTTGTGGGTGAAAGCGCCATCCTTGAGTTGCTTCAGTCTATCCCTATTGTCAGCATGGCTATTATATACAAATCAATGATGAGACAACTCTTACTGTCTCCTATGTGGCTTGCCCTTCTTGTGCGAGGTCAGGTTGGTCTCGGTGTCAAACCACTTGGCGCATGGGATGCAGTAGTGCTGTCCCAGACCGGGAAGATCCTCTACATCCTTGGTCTCCTTGAAGAGCTCAAGATGTCTCGGAGAGGCAATGTCGGAGGCAATCTGGTCCAGGTCGCTGTGAGAAGTGTTAGTTGAGATCCTGTTCATGTATGTGTATGGTCCGTGCAACACCACTCACCGACGTCTCCGCCTCGTCTTGGCCATCGAACGCTTTGCAAAGACACCCATTTTATCGTCGGATTTTCGATCTGTTTGATTGTTCTCACGGGCGTCACGTTGCAAGTGCCTGGTGGGTTGAATGGGCGCTGGTGGTATCAACGGGCAAGCTGGACGTCAAATCTGAACGTGGGGCAAGATTTTGGGTAGTAACATTTTTCTGTGCTAGGGATATGGCCCGAGCTTTTGGCGGGGCGCCGTTATGTCCGAACATTTTCATCAACGGTCTTTGGGAGCCTCATTCTTGAAAGTAACTATTCACAATTTTGATATTCACCTTCGAAAGAGATGGCCACGTACAGCTTCGTCGCCTCAGTGCGAAAACCCGCCGCGATTCCGATGATGAGCGGCAACCGGAGCTACAAGATTATCGCCCTCGAATCTCCATGTCTCCGCCGAGCGGTTCAAAGGCCGAGCCGGCAAGGCCCCGGGCGGCCCCACTTTAAAGTCTCCAGGTCAGCAGAAAATTTCCTGGCAGCTTTCCTTGTGCCCGCGCGCCAAGACCGCTTGATATTTTGGCGCCAAAACGTTTAAAGTACCCGCTCCACGAAACCGGGAGACCCGTTTCGGATGCCACCAGATGCCGAAACCGTCAGGAACTCCAACAACACGACGAACTGGCCGTGAGAATCGATGGTGCTCATCAGGCTGTCCCGGTGCACCGACGGATATACCGGTGTCGTTGTGGCGGCCGGTGCTCTTTATACCAGATGGCATGCGGGGTTCTGAACTTCTGATCAACGGGGCTGTTGCGTCACTTTTTTTAGCCTTGCAGGGTTGGCGAGAGGCTCTTATCGCTTGTCACCCCGCGTTTCTTCGAGATGCCGCCCATGCTTGACATGCTTTGACGCAAGCGTGCCGTCTGTCTCCTCTTCATAGCGCTGTGTCAGTGAACGATGTGCAGACACCACCTGGAGCTGCGGGAGCTGTCTTCCATCCTCAAATATCTGTCCCATGTATACTACAAGTTGAGGTTGAAGCTGCCCTTGATTGGTTATACGGTCCCCGGCATTGGCTAGAATATTTAAAGAAGGCCCCACGTGGGGAACCTGGGAATGGATTCGAGCTCGGTGACCGGCGGAAAACACTGCGCGATTTCGCCGTGATGGAAATGAAGCTCATCAGAAGAGTTCCCGCTCGAATGTCAGCTGGTGAGAATTTCAGGAGAGGCTGTGATCTCGCCCAGCGCTTGTTGGCGGCTTGAGAGGCACATGAAGCAGCTGCAGCACATGTCATCAAGACCGTAGCACCACCAAGCCTCAGATACCCCGGTCGTAAGCTCCGGCTTGAAACAACCACAACCCCTGTGAAGCCTTAGGAAGTCGGGATGCCATATTCGATCGAGAAGAGGAACCTCTTTGTTGTCTCGTAGCTAATGTCTCTAGGGATCAGGAGGGAAACAGGTCGCTGCCTCGGCTATTCGTGCTCGCGTCGGTCGGAGTCTAGGTGCTGAGGTGTCGCTACCTTTCATCCGATATCCCTGCCCCTCATTGGCAGCAAAGCAAGCGTCTGCGAGGCCAGGTACCGCTCGCAGCTGCAGCCTCCTCTCTCGCTAGTCCCTCAGGGTGCCAACCCGGCAACCCTTGTGGTGTTTTGTCGTGTGCGTGCGTGCCCCGTAGGAGCCCAATGTGTCTTTGTGCTCGATGTCTCCCAGGCCACGGCAGCGGGATCAAAGACAGTGGTGACAATTCAGGACTGATATGTAGACAGACAGCGGGCAGCAAGAAGGGCTCGGCATGCGACATTGGACAGACAGACGGCTTTGATCGGAACAAGATCAGCCATAAGGGGAAGGCATTGGGGAGACGGCTAACCTGATTCGAGCTGGCAGCGATGTCATGTCCTTGCGATCCAGTGCTCCCCCACAATGCGGGAGAGCATAATCGGCGGGGCTGTGATTGGCCAGCTGGCAGGTCTCCATCCGGACGAGATACTTTCTCGGCTATGACGGTGGCAGCAGCTCCAGCAACAGGTCTCCCCGTTGCCACTTATGACCTAAAATCCCTCCTTGCGGGTTTCTTGCTATTCTTTTTAAATTCTCCTCCACTTTTGCGCTTTCTCTTCCTCCAGAAGCCACCTGGTTTGCAACGTCAACACCTTCCACTCCAATTGACTCTGTGAAGCTGCGCTCACCGAGCTGATCGTAAGGCAAGATGATGGCTACTCGTCAGCTCCTGGGCGTTGCCCGGAGCCGCGCTGTCGGCAGCGCGAGCCTGGGCCTCCGGCGCACCATGGCTACCGTCTCCGACTCTGCCCTTGACAAGAAGGTGAGCACTCGACCGGCTGGGAGGCCAGCTTGGGAACCGCTGGTGATCACGGCTTATCTGACACATGTTCGCGCAAACAGGTCAAGCAGAACAACTGGGAGGAGGGCAACTTCATCAACTACAAGAAGATGTCTGAGAACCTCGCCATTGTCCGTTCCAGACTCAACCGCCCTCTCGCCTACGCCGAGAAGATTCTCTACTCCCATTTGGACGATCCCCATGGACAGGAGATCGAGCGTGGTGTCTCCTACCTCAGACTTCGCCCCGATCGCGTTGCCTGCCAGGATGCCACTGCCCAGATGGCCATCCTCCAGTTCATGTCCGCCGGCATGCCCTCCGTCGCCAACCCCACCACTGTCCACTGCGACCACTTGATTGAGGCTCAGCAGGGTGGTGAGAAGGATCTGGCTCGCGCTGTTGGTATCAACAAGGAGGTCTACGACTTCCTGGCTTCCGCCTGTGCGAAATACAACATGTCCGATATTCTTCTTTCCTGTTGGTTTGAACGCATTGCTAATACCTCTATAGTGGTTTCTGGAAGCCCGGCTCTGGTATCATTCATCAGATTCTTTTGGAGAACTATGCCTTCCCCGGTGGTCTCCTTATCGGCACTGACTCCCATACCCCCAACGCTGGTGTAAGTTGAATGCAATTGCAAAAAATATGCAGGTGCTGACAAGTGATAGGGTCTCGGTATGGCTGCCATTGGTGTCGGTGGTGCTGACGCTGTCGATGTTATGGCCAACCTCCCCTGGGAGTTGAAGGCGTAAGTGCCTGAGCGCAACCCCTAAATTGTGCACAGTACTAACATTTTCATAGTCCTAAGGTTATCGGTGTCAAGCTGACTGGCTCTCTCTCCGGCTGGACTTCGCCCAAGGATATCATTCTCAAGGTTGCTGGCATTCTCACTGTCAAGGGTGGCACTGGTGCCATCGTTGAGTACTTCGGCCCCGGTGTCGACAGCTTGTCTGCCACTGGTATGGGTACCATTTGCAACATGGGTGCTGAGATTGGTGCCACCACCTCCCTCTTCCCCTTCAACGACCGCATGTACGACTACCTCAAGGCCACCAAGCGTACCGAGATCGGTGACTTCGCCCGCTCCTACGCCAAGGAGCTCCGCCAGGATGACGGTGCCGAGTACGACCAGCTCATCGAGATCAACCTCTCCGAGCTCGAGCCCCATATCAACGGTCCCTTCACCCCCGATCTTGCTACCCCCATCTCCAAGTTCGCCGAGGCTGCCAAGGCCAACAACTGGCCCGATGAGGTCAAGGTCGGTCTTATCGGTTCTTGCACCAACTCCTCGTACGAGGATATGTCCCGCGCCGCTTCCATCGCTCGTGATGCCCTCAACCACGGCATCAAGTCCAAGGCTCTCTTCACCGTCACCCCCGGTTCCGAGCAGATTCGTGCCACCATTGCCCGTGATGGCCAGCTCCAGACCTTCGAGGAGTTCGGTGGTGTCGTTCTTGCCAACGCTTGCGGCCCCTGCATTGGTCAGTGGGATCGCCAGGATGTGAAGAAGGGCGAGGCCAACACCATCATCTCTTCCTACAACCGTAACTTCACCGGCCGTAACGATGGTAACCCCGCCACCCACTCCTTCGTCACCTCCCCCGATCTCGTCGTCGCCATGTCCATTGCCGGCTCTCTCTCCTTCAACCCCCTCACCGATACCCTGAAGGACAAGGATGGCAAGGACTTCAAGCTCTCTCCTCCCACCGGCAACGGTCTCCCCGAGAGAGGCTACGACCCCGGCCAGGACACCTACCAGGCCCCTCCCAAGGACCGTGCCGCCGTCAACGTCCAGGTCTCCCCCACCTCCGACCGCCTCCAGCTCCTCTCTCCCTTCAACGCTTGGGACGGCAAGGATGCCACCGACATGCCCATCCTCATCAAGGCCCAGGGCAAGACCACCACCGATCACATCTCCATGGCCGGTCCTTGGCTCAAGTACCGTGGTCATCTTGACAACATCTCCAACAACATGTTGATTGGTGCCATCAACGCTGCCAACGGCGAGGCCAACAAGATCAAGAACTTCACCACTGGTGAGTGGGATGCCGTCCCCGCTGTTGCCCGTGACTACAAGGCCAAGGGCATCCGCTGGGTCGTTATCGGTGACTGGAACTACGGTGAGGGTTCTTCTCGTGAGCACGCCGCTCTCGAGCCCCGCCACCTCGGTGGTCTCGCCATCATTACCCGCTCTTTCGCTCGTATCCACGAGACCAACCTCAAGAAGCAGGGTATGCTTCCTCTTACCTTCTCCGACCCCGCCGACTACGACAGAATCAACCCTGATGACAAGGTCGACATCCTCTGCACTGAGCTCGCTGTTGGCAAGCCCATCACTCTCCGTGTCAAGCCCGCCAACGGTGAGGCGTTCGAGATTCCCCTCTCGCACACCTTCAACGAGGCCCAGATTGAGTGGTTCAAGAACGGCTCCGCTCTCAACACCATGGCCAAGAAGGCCAAGAACTAAAATACCCCAAAATGTGACGTGTGTCATGAATCGGAGAATGAGGATGGTGGAAGGTGCCGGCAGGAAAGATCGGCGGCTTCTGGAACTATGGGAATTGGCGTAACCGCAGCAACTGTTTCCTTTTGTATGTATAGTCATGGCCTTGCATTTCAATGGTACTTGTCATTTATATGAATCTGGTGTCTGGGCTGTTGTTCAATGGTTTGTGTGGAATCTGGAATGTCACCAGTACACAATTGGAGTTGAGGGAACACCACGTTCGTTGTGTAAGTATACCGCTGGTGCATTGCTAGCATAGTCTACGATGAATGAAGATTGAAAGAAAACAATCCTTGTGCCATGTTTGAAATGTCGTCGTGTTGCATCAGCCTTACGGAGTACCTTATGCTAGCTACTACACAGCGGACCCAGTCCTTGGAGAAAATGCCGGCCGGCAAGAGCGGCGTTGACAATATGCATTTATCGGGTTCAGCAAATGCCAATCCAACGTTATCGTTATCGTTATCCCCATGCAGCTATCAGCGTGCTGTGGATTTATCAGAGGCAGGGTCCATCGCGCATCCGTTCAATTCCCTTGATGCATGCGCGGTTGGCCGAGGCCTCTTCCACTTTAGTTATTGTGCTTTCTTCCCCCATTTTTTACTCTCTTCTTTCTTTGCCTTATACGCTAGGAGCCTGGTTTTGTCGAGGAAGCCGGCGGCGAAGCGAATGATCTGACGACAAACGACAATCGCAACGAAGCGAGCAAGCCGAACGACCCAACGAAAGATACGCAAGAAAAGGGGGACCAGGCAGAAGGGAAGGGATACGCAGCAGTTGGTTCTAGGACTTTACGACGACCAGAATATATAACTTGTAATCATATCACGACGCTGTCGTTTTCGAACACCTGCCGAATTTTCCGGGAATAGATACAGCAAAATCAGACACCATGCCACCCAATATCACGACGCTCAACACCACCCGCGCGCGGACCTACGTCTTCCGGCTGCCGCTGTTTACACGGGTGGTAATACTCGCGATTGTTGGTTTCTGGCTCGCGGGGTTACAGAGCATAGTTGATATCCAACAATGGGGGGCGCTGATACCGGACGAGATGGGACTCGCTACCCGTATGCTGCCCAACAAACCCAAAGAGCATGGTTAGGCTATGGTTGACTGACGCTGGGGAATAGTCTACCGCATGAATACCTTTCCTTTTATTCACCTCAACATCTTCCACGCCATCATGAACATCCTCGCCCTGACACCTCTGATGGAGAGGTTTGAGGCCGAGTACGGCACATTGAATTGCTTGGCGCTATTCTTTGGGCGTGAGTACCCTATTTGCGGATAAAAAGGAACCTAACGACGGCTGACGAAAGATAGCATTAACAACCATTCCCGCACTTCTCTACGTCGGCCTTGAGAAATTCGTCTTTGGCAACAACGTTGCGGTCATGGGGGCGAGCATGTGGGTGTTCTTGCTGCTCGGGGTGGAGGCGGTCAAGACTTATAAGGTCAACCCCAACTTTGTCATTGGGACGTACAGTATCCCTACTTGGACCACGCCGATTGGGTTGCTGTTTGCGATGGCGGTGTTGGTGCCGAGTTCGAGCTTCTGGGGGCATGCGGCTGGGTTGGTGGTTGGTTATGGTGGTATGTTCTTCCCCAAGTTCCATGAGAAAAGAAAGAGAAATGCTAACAAGAAGGGTGCAGCTGGTTTGGGCTATGTTAAGTTCCTTGCGCCACCAGAGAAGATCCTGAGGTGGATTGAGGGGAAGTTGAATCTTCTGGGGAGACTGCCGCACTATGTGAGCATTGATCAGAAGACGTATGGCAGATTTGGAGTGCTGCCTTCGAATAATATCCCTGCGACCGGCTCACCAGGTGTCGCGTTGGGGTTGGTTGGGAGCAATCAGAGGTTAGGACCTTGAGCTAGGGGACGTGGAGGGGGATTATGAGGCAATGTCTTGTATGAACAAGTGTTGGGGTTATGTTCTTCTTGTGATGTAATTCTAGCACGCTATACGGATACCATGGGGTGGGAAGCACAGCGGGTGGGACAAGAGTTTATGTTAATCGGGGCTGGAAGGCGCGTCCTTCTATAGATATGATATACGTAATGCTTTTCTTCGAGTTGGATACTCTTCCTCTCGATACTCTCGAAAATTCAACATTCTCCCAAAAACTTCAAAAGCTGGTGAACCGTTATGGCTGACAATTAACCCAATTAGGCTAGCGCAACCGCGTTTTATGCATGAAACGGCGCGCCACGGTTCGGTCCCCAATTAATTACCCAAACGCGACCCCTGATTCAGTAGGCGCATCTGACAGCACAGCTCTTGAGAGAGCTTCCTGCATGCAATTGACGGCAGTGCAGTCAAGATGCCGCGATTATTATGTGAGTGACTCGGGAGTCTTGTGACGACTTACAGCTTGCTAACTGCTTGTCCTTTTTTTTCCAATAGCTAGCGCACTGGCGCTTCGTCGCGACCCACGAATCCTAAAGATCCCACCATACCTCTCGCTGCTGTGCATCCTTGTCGGCGCCGTGTGGCTCTTCCTCCTCCCGCTCAACGAGTACTCGAGACGGACGTACATTTCCGAGAACGCGCTTCTACCGGGACAGGTGCACACGTACTTTGGGGGGAGCGATCAGAATGTTCTCAGGGCGTACAAGCAGGAGGTGAACTCGCTGGTGGGGAAGAGCAATGTTGAGTATGTGACATGCACAAATATTTGGGTGGGGATGATGATTTGGGGCCTGGATGGTGGGAAAGGTCTAACAAGAGGATAGGATCAACGACAAGCTCGAGTCGATAGTCAAGGGCCTTGGGCTCAAGACTGCGAGGCAGAATTTCACGTACAGTGCGGCGGGGCGGACGTTCGAGGGGGAGAATCTCTATGCGATCCTGCAAGCTCCGCGTGGGGATGCCACCGAGGCGATTGTGCTGGTTGCGGCTTGGGAGAATGTCAAGCATGAGCTTAACAAGAACGGGGTGCCTCTTGTTTTGACTTTGGCGAGGTATTTCAAGAGGTGGTCGCTTTGGTCAAAGGATATCATCATCCTTCTCAGCCCTGACAGCATTGCTGGTCCTCAGGCCTGGGTTGACGCTTACCATGACGCGCACGACAGCTCCCGGGTGGCCAGCCTTCCTATCAAGTCGGGGGCTCTTCAGGGTGCCATCGCTATCGATTATGTCCAAGAGCACCGCTTCAAGAGCGTTCACATTGTCTACGACGGTGTCAACGGCCAGCTTCCCAACCTTGACTTGATCAACTCTGTCGTTAATATCGCTGGAGGACAGATGGGTATGGGAGTGGCTTTGCAGGAGATGTGGAACCACAACGACAAGTATCCCGACCGTCTTCGTACCATGCTTCGCGGCATGTTAAAGCAGGGTCTTGGTCTTGCCAGCGGCCCGCACAGCAGCTTCATCCCCTACCACGTCGATGCTGTCACGCTTCAACCGTTTGGTGAGGGCTGGCAGGATGAGATGGCCATGGGCCGTGTTGTGGAGGGAACCTTCCGCAGCTTAAACAACCTCCTCGAACACCTTCACCAGAGTTTCTTCTTTTATCTGCTCATGCACCGCGAGCGCTTCGTCAGCATCGGCACTTACCTCCCCAGCGCCATGCTCGTAGCCGCCAACTTCACCATCATGGCCATCTTCCTCTGGATGAAGAGCGGGCAGCCCGAGGTCCCAGCCGCCTCCACCCCTGAGTCTTCCGACAAGGACGCCCCAACACCAACCGCCGAGCGTGACCTTTTCCTGCCATTGGCGGTAGTAGCCCTGTCTGGCTCGCTCTCCGTCATTCCCCTCTACGTCTTCAATCACGTCCCTGAATCCGTAAGCCCCCCTTTCCCCCGGCAAAATCCATCCATCATATTTACTAACCTATCTAGGCCCTCACCCCCCTCTTCTACCTCTTCCTCGTAATCAACACCCTCCTCCCCATCAGCATCTCCCTCACAACCACCAAGCTCTTCTCCCCAACCCTCCAGCAATACCACCTCGTCAAGTCCTTCTCCCTCTTGCTCCTGGGCATGTTCCTCTCCTCCCTCGCCACCCTCAACTTTTCGCTGGCCATGCTCATCGGTCTTTTGTCTGCCCCCCTCTCCTTTGTCAAGCCTTACTCCTCCCCTGTATCCCGCATCGTGGGGTATGTCCTCCTCAACCTCACCAGCCCACCCGCCGTGCTGCTCGCCAGCGCGGCCATCTGGGGGCTGAACGTGGGCGACATTTTGAGGGAGGCGGCGGTGGCGTGGCATGTGACGGGGACGACGTCGGCGGTGGTGGTGTGGTGCGTCTGGTGGCCGGCCTGGTTGGCTGGGTCGGTGTGCGTGTTGGGACAGCCGGCTGGTCAAGAGGGCAAGGTGAAGAGGGCTTGATTGATTGAAACTTTTCAAAGAGGAGCAAAATTTTATTTGTTGATTTTGTTGGCGTTGATTTTTTTTTTTTATCCATGGAAGACACAGCGAAAAGAGGGGGGGGGGGGGGATATCCCAGAGAAAAGGAGATCATGGATGCATAGTTTATACCATATCATATTTTCACACAAAGCAATTCGACGATTTTGAAATACTCCTCCTGATCTACCATGAATAGGTCATGAAACGCTCTAGACTTTCATCATTTGTCTAATTACGCCAAAAGGGTTGTACAAGGCTATCTCTATGCCATGATTCCACCCGCTTCGAAGCTTCAGCAGCTCATCATTTATTTTGTTTATGATACCCCTCTTCATTTCCCACCCTTATCCCGTCTGCGATCCGACTAAGCCGCCCAGACGTCTTGCCCGACCTTCTCGATCCAGTTACCCAGCTGCTCCACGCTCGAGTCCCACTCCTTCAACCTCGACCTCATGTTCTCAATCTGCGCCATGTCCAACACCTTGGGCTGCACCCAGTTGATGTGCGCCACCTCATCCACCTGATCAATCGTCCCCCTCAGCAAGCCCAAACTCAGCGCCTTCATGATCAGATGCTCAATCTCCTCCGGCCTGACCTTTGTCTCGCTCGCAATCGTGTCAAACGACATGGCCCTGTCGTGAGGGGGACGTCTGAAGACCGCCTCGGTCAGCGCGGCGAGATAAATCTTCTCCCTGAGCTTCCCGCTGTGCGCCGCCAGCAGGGTGTGAGCCTTGATCTGGTTGGCCAACAAGTCATACTGGACCAAATCTCCTTTGTTGAAAGCAAACACCAAGTCCCTCAGCCACTTGTCCTCTTCCTTCTCCTTGAGCGCATCCAGAATGGGGTGGAGGAGCAGCTCGCCAAAGTTGTAGATGGAGGTGCTCACGAGCGCGGCGATGGCGAGGTCGTGTGCCCTGTGGCGGCGCTCCTCGTAGGGGAGGTTCTTTACGTCGATGCAGGCTAGGTAGAGCAGGGCGTTCTTGTAGTAGGCGCCAAAGTCCTGCTTGGCCTGGTAGTAGTCCGCCTGGGCGTGGTAGAAGGAGCTGTGGACGATGGTCTCGACCGAGTCGAACTTGTCGAGGATGGATTCGGCCTTGTCGAGGTCTTTTCGGGCGGCCGGGAGGTCTTCGAGGTCGAGCTTGACGCGGGCGACGGCGATGAGGGCGAAGACGTGGGCGTCTTGGGAGTTTTCCTTGTCGACTCTGGTCGCCACGGATTGCATAAACGCGAGGCGCTCATTGTTGTCTGGTGGTGGCTGTGTCAGTACTGTTGTGTCATGGTCAAGTTCAAGAAGGCGAAGTAAGCTACCTAGGCATTGTGTAGCAGCTTTCAGGGCAAGGTCGACGAGCTTGAGTTGGTTGATCCTATCGGCGAACTTCAAGACGAAGACCTTGTAGAATTGTAGGCGTTGGGGGGCGCTCGCGGGGTGGTTGAAGAAGTCGATGAGCTTGTTGGTGAGCTCGTGCCAGAGCTTGCGCTCCCATAACGTCTCAAAGTCCAGGACCAGACCCTGGAGCTCCTCCGCGGTGTTGTCCCGCTGGTCGGCGAGGAAGTCGGAGATGGTGTCGACGTTCATGATGGCCGTCGACTGTGTAGTTTGGTTCTATGGGTTAGATGATGGGTCCACTGGAGATTCGGGGGGTTCTCTGGGAATATGCGACTCGTTGGGGGTATCGAAGTGGTAATGTTGAAGTTTAGAGTTGAAGATGGAAGCTGCTTGAGGCTGCCCGCTGCTGAGCCCAGCTTCCCACTTGACGCGGCAGGGCAGCCTATCGATGAGGTACGTACCTGGCGGGAGCTGGCCTGTGCTCCCACTGCCTTGCCAAACTCCCCACATCTGATTGGCTAAGCGTCATCGACGGCCGGGGCAGAGTGGGTCTGGGGAGCTTTGAAGCGGGCGGGCAACTTGATGGTGGTTGAATGCCAATTGACGAAACGAAGCTCCCATTTCCCGACGACCCTCACGTCAATTGAGAGGATCCCGCGCTTCTAGCGATCTCCACGTCCACAGTCCAGAAAACATGGCCTCCATGCCGACCGCCGTGCGGACGGCGGCGCCCAAGATCGCCAGGAGCGCATTTCACCAACAGCGCCGAGCCCTTTCCGACGTCCACATCACTCGCACCGGCAAGCCTCTTATCCGCACCCAGGGTGGCCGGTCCGTTTACTCTCCTTTTTGACAGAGAAAAAGGGGACCTTTCTGATAGTGTATCGACAGTTCTTCCCTCGGCGAGCACACTGCCACCGTCTTTGGCGCCACTGGCCAGCTCGGTCGTTATATTGTCAACAGATTAGGTTCGAACTACCGAGGGGGAGAGGCAATTATGAAGGGGGACTGACGGAATGTTGTTTGCAGCGAGACAAGGATGCACCGTTGTCATTCCCTACCGTGAGGAGATGGCCAAGCGCCATCTCAAGGTAACGGGTGATTTGGGCCGAGTTGTGTTCATGGTATGGAGAGAGAGAGTCTTCAAGAAAGGGAACGAGGGGCATGATGCTGAACATGGGCTAGGAATACGACCTGCGCAACACTCAGTCGATCGAGGAGAGCGTCAGACACTCTGATGTTGTCTATAACTTGGTTGGCCGAAACTATCCTACCAAGTGAGTGCGGAAACTTTCGTCTTGGTTTAAGGGGCGACAAGGGGCTAACTAGGTCAGGAACTTCTCGTATGAGGATGTGCACATTGAGGGTGCTGAACGGATCGCGGAGGCGGTTGCCAAGTATGACGTTGATCGCTTCATCCACGTCTCTTCGTACAACGCCGACCCTAACCACGTTTCCGAGTTCTACTCCACCAAGGTGCGTAGCCCCTGAATAGGCAGGCGGAAAGGGCACAAGGACTAACTTGCTGCTCAGGGCCGCGCCGAGCACGTTGTTCGCAGCATCTTCCCCGAGACCACCATCGTGAGACCTGCTCCCATGTTTGGTTTTGAGGACAACCTGCTCCTCAAGCTTGCCAGCGTCGTCAACCTCTTCACCTCCAACAACATGCAGGAGAAGTTCTGGCCAGTACACGTCATCGATGTCGGTGAGGCTTTGGAGAAGATGCTCTGGGACGACAACACTGCCGCCCAGACTTATGAGCTTTACGGTCCCAAGCAGTACTCCATGGGTGAGATCGCCCAGCTGGTTGACCGCGAAATCTTCAAGAAGCGCAGACATATCAACGTACCCAAGGCCATTCTCAAGCCCGCCGCCGCCATCGTCAACAAGGCCTTGTGGTGGGACATCATGTCGGCCGATCAGGTTGAGCGCGAGTTCCACGACCAAGTGATTGACGAGACCGCCAAGACCTTCAAGGACTTGGACATTGAGCCCACCGACATCACCAAGTGGACCTACCACTACCTGGTACGTCTGAATTCTGATATTTCTTCGTTTGTATCATCTACTAACCCCCTCGCAGCAAGGTTTCCGTTCCTCAACATTCTACGACCTGCCGCCTGCCACTGAAAAGGAGAAGAAGGAGGAGAGGAAGTATATCCACGTTTTGGATGAGTAAACTGTCGTCAGGGGCTGGGGTGGAGAGTACGGGACACCACGTAGAGTGTACATACCTATGTAACTAGAAATTTCCTTGGGTTGTGGGTTCAAAAGACAAGACGAACGAGAGCTGTTGTTGTCGCTCGATTTTGATGCCAAGTGCCGTTGAAAGAGGCTGTTGCAACCCTCAAAACTGGGTTCTGCACTCCAAAAAATACAAGATTTCCACAGAGGGTCCAAATTTTTGCCGCAGACTTTCACTTTCAACCGAGCAGCCCAATCCAGTCACACCTTTTGCGTCACTAACACTTCACAACCAAAACTCACCTAAAAATGGCCAACCAAGATAGTGATGATGAGATGTGAGTCTTTGAGTAATATTGACAGTTGAACATGTCATTAACACCAGATATAGTACCCTCTCTTCCTCCGCCCTCGATGCACTGAAACAATTCTACGCCGAGCGCGATGCCCGGCAGGAACAGTTCGCCAAGCTTCAGGCCAAAGCCGAAGAGCAGCATGACCAGCAGCAGCAGAAGCTGTCGATGGAGGCGTTTGGGGAGGACTGGAACGAGTCTCAGTTTTGGGTACCCCTTTCCCCCTCTAATAAGCCAATGTCCAGAAACAAGTGCTAACAGTATGAACAGTACTCGGACGAAACGGCCGCCTTCCTCGCCAAGCAGCTCCTCCTCGACGCAACACCAGACATGACCATCGGCGTCGTCTCTGCCCCCAGCGTCTTTGTAGCTCTCAAGAACATCTTGGTAAGTTCACCCCCTCTCATTCCCCTTCACACACGCATTCATTTCTTCCACTGACACAGAAGTTCTCTCCCAGAACGCCGCCAGCCCAGAAGAGCCCAAACCCAAGCTCATCCTCCTCGAACACGACAACCGCTTCGCCGTCTTCCCCGAGTTCTCCTTTTACGACTTTGCCCAACCAACCAAACTCCCCAGTACGTTTCCCCTCCCCCCTGTTTTCCTTTTTTCCCATCCCCCCCTCTAACACATCTATCCCCCTCCCCCCCGTTTTATAGCCCACCTAAAAGCCTCCTGCGACCGCATCATCTGCGACCCCCCCTTCCTCTCCGAAGACTGCCAGACCAAAGCCGCCATCACCGTCAACTGGCTCTTCAAACCCACCATCACCACCGACAAAAAGCTCATCGTCTGCACCGGCGAGAGGATGGAGCCCCTCGTCACAAGACTCTACAAGTCCGTCGGCCTCAAGACCACCGATTACGACCCCGTTCACGCCAGGGGTCTGAGTAATGAGTTTTATTGCTACGCCAACTTTGAGAGCTTGGGGTGGAAGTGGAGGGAGGAAAAATGAAAAAAAAAGAGCAAAAGAAAAGGGGGGTTTAGGCAAAAAGTAGTTGTGTATAACACAAACACAAAACATGTCTTGATACATAAATCATAAGAAAAGAAATACCTCTCATTTTCATTTTGTTATCATTTTGCCCTGAAAACAACACCCCATCACCCCAAATGTATTATCCCCCTTCCCAAAGCCCAATCAATAGGTATTCCATGTCAAAGATACACTTTTTCTTTTTATACAAGTACAAGAAGTGTTATTTACAATTGATACCCTACCTTACCCTCTCCTCACTTTGAAGAGAAACAACTACTCCCCCATCCATAAAAACCAAGCAAAACCATAAAGCAACCCATGGCTGATCTCTTTTCGCTTTTACGATAATGAGATTACGAATAACCAGCCAACAAAAAAAAAACAGAACACAAGAAAAACCTTGGCCATCATTTCAAAGTCCCCAGCACAAAATATATCTAGGTGAAATGACCACACTGCAAACCGCTCTGAATACCTCTAGAGCGGTTCCTAAGCCAACGACCTAACAATATAAAACAAAAGGTAGGCCTTTGCGTTGAGCACATCCGACTTTTGCGCAACCTCCACCTTGTGGTCATTAAAGGCGAACCACTTTGCAGAGTACTGTTAGCATTTATTCCCCCCATTCATGAGACCCAAAAAGAGAGAGAGAGAGAGAGAGAGGAGAGGCATACCTGATCACCAACCCGACAATACGACACATAATGCCCCGTGTCAATCTCCCCCACGTGCACCACCACGCTCAACAAATCATACGTGCACTGCCTCGCCAGCTCAAAGCTCTCCTTCGTATCCCCCGCCCTGCCCACCGTCGTATAAGGCAGCATGTTCAGCTGCAGCGGGAACTGAACCGGGGTGTCAATCTTTGCCGCTCGCTCATGTCGACCTTGCTTGTACTCAAACCGCTGTCCGATTTTGTCAGTAAAAATCCGCTCTTACTTTTTTCTGATTCGCAAAAAAAGAGACAGAGAAAAAAAATACCTTGAGCTGAATCGACAAAACATTCGGTAACCGCTTAATACTCGTCTGCCTCCTCGCCTGCTGCGTCGAATTACACCCATTACACCTATACTCGCACTTGTCAAGCTTGACATACTCCTCATCCAAGCACTCCTGCAGCGTCATCGTCCCCTTGCCCCCCAACAGCTTCTTCCCCCCTTTTTTCTGTGTCAGATTCTCCAGCGGCAGACTCAAGTCCAAAAAGCTCTGGACCTGGTTCGTCACCCCCTGGCAGTTCTGGCACGTTGTTTGTGTTTGCAATTTGCCGTAAAAGGTCTGGTGGATGATGCAGTTGCAGCTGTGCTCGCTCCCAATCTCTGGCTTCTTCCCGTCGCCGTTCCTCTCGTGCAGCTCTTCTGCCAGGAACTGGAAGAACTCGTGCGCGTCTTGCTCCTTGGTCGTGACGAGGTTTTCAAAGGCTTTCCGCTCCGAGATCCAGAACCCGCTGAGGATGTTGGCCGCGGTGTAGCCGTTGGTGTTTTCCACCGCGTAAAAGTCTTGAAACATGTCGTCCATGGCGCAGGAGAGGCAGTGGGGGGTGTCGCAGTTGGAGTGGCCGTCGCTCAGGTAGTAGTTTCGGAGGATGGGGTTGTGCAGGAAGGATTGGAGAACGACGTTTTGGTAGCAGGTAGCACCTGCGTTGTAGATGCCTCGGAGGCCGTTGGCTTTGCAGGTTGCTGTCGTGGTGTTTTGGGAGATGTAGGCCGGGCTGTCTTTAACGGGGTCCGGGGAGAAGAGCTCGTCTTGCTTGCGTTTTCGTGCTGCGAGAAAATCAAGAATTAGTTATAGCTAAAGACACAACAAAGAGAGAGAGGGCTTACTGTTGGAAAATGTGCTTGTGCCAAGTTTCTTCAACCGAAGCTCCTCAAAGGTTGGGTCGTAGACAATGTCATCGCACATTTGGCAGTAAAGAGCGGCGCTTCTCGAGTCGACATAGAAACGGTGGGATTTTTTGTTCCCATGTTTTATTCGATCATCCTCGGTGACGGTCGAAGGACATTGGAGACATAGATATGCGGGCGTGAGAGTGGTGACAATTTGGTTTGTGTCCATGGTCTTGACCGTCTGTGATATTAACGGGGTCTGATCATAGATCGTTCGCAGGATTGCCTTGTAATGCTGTATCGATGTGGTTGTCGTCGCTTGATCTTGGTTGAAGAGCTTCTGTAGATGTTCTACCGAGTTACATATGTTAACAAACATCATGGGACAACGAGAGAGGACTAGGAGGACCTACCACAGCCATACATGGGCGTGCCTTGCTGAGCCGGTTTGACTTTGTAGCTCTTCGGCGAAGCCGGTGTGGCTGACGACATCTTGACTGGACCTCGGAGTTTATACGAAATATCACACTTCGAAGTCGGTGTAGGTATATCGGTCGAGGAACCCCGCGATTGAATAGGGGGGGCAACTGACGAGATCAAGATGCGCCGGTCACGTTTACCGTGTGGCCCTGGGAGTTACAGTCTTTCAAGTTTTCGCGTTGAATCTTCTGGTGACTTTTCTTGTCTCAAAGTACCCAAGAAAACTTGTCGGCAAGGGGTGGTCCAGAGGGGTCACGTCGCGAAGTTGGGATAGCCTTCAGGGTGCTTGGCCGTGTAAGTCGAACTTGTCGACCGGGGGCTGGAAATGGTCTTATTGACCGTGGCGCGCAGCGACCAAAGCTCAACGGCTTTCACAAGGATTCAGAGTCAAAATATCGGCCTTCACTCTTTTGGAGGGTACAATTCGACTTGGTCCGGGATTCCAAGAAGTCTTCAGCCACAAAAGTAAACAAAAGAGGTTGGCTGCTGGGATTGTGCCGATTCAGCGATCTCAATTGCTCCCACGGCAAGGCAGGCGTCCAACGGCCACGGCTGGCTGGAAATTGCTTATCGCTATCCGTCCGCAAGGCTTATCGATACGCTGTGGACCCCTTCAGCTTCCGGCGCTAGAGTGGGATGTCACTGGATGGCGACATGCTGCCAAGACACCAGGAGTATCAGCCTCGGCACAGCTGAGAGCTTCTTTTCCTTCTGGAATTCATCTTCCATTGATGAATGTCTGAGTATGAATAGGTGAACAGGAGTGCTAGTTGTTTTGTTCGTGAAGGCTAAGTTAAAGTGACTGAGCATAAAACAACACGATAGCTAACCGGAACCTCAGCATTGTTTGTCGTCTTATATCAGAAAGCACAATCTCTCTTATCATAAACCATTCAAGGTATCACCACTACCGGCAGCTGAGTGAGACTCGAACAAAGCCCTGCAGAAAGCACCTCACATGCCCGTCCCATGCCCGGGTAGCTGCTACCTGTACTTTCCATGCGTTTACTACCCAGAACCCGGACATTGATCACCGAGACCGTTTTACCCCGCAGCCGCTTTGCTTGATCCCCTGAGCTACCCGGTAGCTAACCCCGCGCCGTTCACAATCCCTCTTATAAATTCCACCATCAAGCTCCTATCACCTCAAAAACCAAAGCTGCATTTGGTGTTTTGGTAATGCGCTTCCTCCCCCTATTTCTCCACCGCCAATCTCACCACCTTCACCACCACAAACCCACCATCCCCAAGACAAACAACACGCTCTTCAAAATGGCACAACTACCCCCACTCCCAGAAGTAACCTCCTTAACCCCCTCCATAACCCGCATCCTAGCCGGCAACCCCTCCAAGTTCACCCTCCAAGGCACAAACACCTACCTCGTCGGCTCGGGCCCAAACAAGATCCTAATCGACACGGGCGACGGCAAACCCTCCTGGATCGCGGCCCTCAAATCCACCCTCTCCTCCTCCTCAGCCACGGTATCAAAATGCATCATCACCCACTGGCACCACGACCACGTAAACGGCATCCCAGACCTCCTCTCCGCCTTCCCCGGCGTCAAAATCTACAAGCACCGGCCAGACTACCACAACCCGTCCAACGTCCCCTTTCTGGACATTGCCGACGGGCAAGAGTTTGATGTTGAAGGCGGGGGGAGGTTGAGAGCGGTGCACACCCCAGGCCACACAGAAGACCACATGGTGCTGCAGTACTTGTTGGAAGGTGAGCAAGGCGGCCTCTTCACGGGCGACAACGTCCTAGGTCATGGCACCGCTGTTTTTGAAGACCTGTCTTCTTATCTCACCTCGTTGTCTAAGATGAAGACGCTGGTCAATGGGAGGGCGTATCCGGGTCATGGGCCGGTGATTGAGCAGGCGAGGGAGAGGATTGAGGAGTATATCCGGCACAGGCAGCAGAGGGAGGATCAAGTGGTTCAGCAGCTCAAGGCAGCCCCTAATGTTCCTGCTGCTGCGGGGGGGCAGGTAGGGGGTGAAAAGGGGTGGACGCTGATGGGGTTGGTGAAGGTGATGTATAAGGATGTTCCCGAGGCGCTGCATATACCTGCGGCCGGGGGGGTGATACAGATTCTCAAGAAGCTGGAGAGGGAGGGGAGGGTGAGGGTGCGGGAGGATGGGGGTGGTGGTGAGGAGGAGGATAGGTGGGTGTTGGTGGAGCAACAGGGGGGGACGGGTGCGGGCCGGGGATCGGCGTTGTGAAGAAGGGCCCGGATGAGCCGGAGGGACGGGGTAGTTCCATGGTTTTGGGTACCGTTCTGTCGGGTTTGGATGGAAAGGCGCGAGAGGGGAGAACTTAATGAAGTGATGAGGTCATGATGGTGATGCTTGGCTTGGCGCTTTTGGGGAGAGATTGTAGTCGTTGAGTTTTAGCCTTGTAGCGTTCTAGAATGTTTCTTTTCTGGGTGTGAAGATTGGCATTGTTACAGCAGTACGTGGGTTGCTGTTAGATAGTGTAGAGATATGCTGTAGATATTTGCGTCATATTTAAAGACTATGCGAAGATCATATATGCCTTTTGTTCTTGTCTGAACTCGATATGTTTATCATACACACCTCAATAGCACGCTGAGACTGCGGTGTCAATAATTCAGCATTAGAGACTAGAATGATTACACAGTACGAGAGTCTACATGGTACAAAAGACTACCTTGCTGAGTGCAGGTAGCTAAGTTGTGTTGTGTAAGTGCGATCTCGATTCGGTACTCGGGATGTTCGGAGTCCGCGGTCTTTCAGTAGGTTGTCAGTGTCAAGTCATCAGCAGGTCGAAATTTTCGATTCTTTTGTCATTTTTTGACCAGTTATCGCTCACATTTCTCCACAGTTGGTTGTCTTGTAGCCCGACGCACAGGGCGGCAGGACAAAGCGCTGACAAAAGGACTGCCAAATGGCAATATGGTGTGTACTCATGCTGTTGCTCCGTCTGACTCTGTAAGACCCCCAACTTACCTTGGTCCAGATCGTGGGGTTGCATAAATCCATCTGTTGGTTCCTCCGGGTGCCGACGCCGGGAACAGTGTGAATGATTTTCTGGTGGGCAAATCGGAGTTTACAGCATCGACTTCTAGTACGATGACGGATAGCGCAAGAGGGAAGTTCCAAAGATTGCCAGGGTCTTCCTAGAAATCCAGAGCCTTGCAGAAGATTCAAGTCAACACCACCACAAAGTTTGGACGGATTTCCAATCATCATGGCTTCGAGAAGATTTTATGAGTTTTTGATATGGTTCGATATGATAGTGCTGGTGTACTGATATTTTGTTGTTCACATCCTTCATGAAGATGTGCAACCGACATGATGAGATCTTCTCCTCTGTCTGGGCAACCAAAGGAGGGGGCGGGGCATATGGTCGGGATCTTGTCGTCAGTCCGAGCCCGCGAGTTGATATCGCTGTTCTTTTGATCAGATCGTCGATCTGGTGAGGCCATCACGGCTCTTATGCGCCGAGACTCGGTAGAGCGGCCAGGAGGGTGGTATCGGGCGCGAAAAAACGTGAGCGGGAGTTGGCGATGTCAGTGAAGTTTCTCGTCATGTGGGGCGGATCCTTGATGCACAAGTGTGGAGTAAGCCACCGCGAAGGACCATGATGGTGTGTATGAATTTCTTCCGGTTTCTTTCTTATGGGATTTCTGATGATGCCGGTTGTTCGTCGACTTTGCAGTTGGTGATCGAGATCTTTCACTGTTGAGCCACCCAAAAATGAAGCTGTGTGAGATATATCTACATAAGGTACTCAACTGAAGATATTCACACTGTGACGTGGTGGTGTAAGTCGTGGGTTGGGTGAGATTTCCAGCCAACGGTCGTTCAGCCCCGCTCAGAAATGATTCATCAGCCTTGTAAGATGATTAAATCCGATCTGACAAACACACAGCTAGGGAGATATCGGCTTCACGTAACTAATTAGGCATCAGAACCGACCACATGCCACCAAACTGTGACACCCAAGACTAACACCATCTCCTTCCCCCCCAAGGCTGACTCAATCATGGCACGAGTGCATGCCATCTGATTGGACATGTCCGAGAGCTTCTGTTAAGACGGCGATGCCCTTCCCGACAACACCCCACACAGTGTATCGTTACTGTGGACCCTTCATTAACATTGTCCAAAGGTGAGGCATGAGACGGTTCGGATGTACCGGAGTTGGCAAGTTGCCAGCCGTGGAAGTGGCCTGAAGAGAGCCGCTTCGCTGCAAAGACCGAGCACGAGTAGAATCGAGGAGAACTCTTACCCTCCTTGGCCCCAAGAAGTGAAGTGGGAATTACAAATCACCATGTCCTTGTATACCGGATGAGGGAAAGAGCTATGATGGGCCCTTCTCGCCCTCACAAGGAGCTCGTTGTGTTTGGAGTTCCCCTCTATAAGGTCTCTCGGGCCACAAACTGCCCACCCTCCAGTTCGGGACCAGTCTGTTCCCCAGATCAAACCACAGCAGTCTTTTGCCTTTCATCTGATCCAATACCTTGGGTCTGGTCACCGTTGATTCGGACCTAGTTTTATTTCTATGACGATAACGAACTTTTTTGGTCCCATGTTCAGCCCCTGATCACTGTTATACGACATTCGCCCTAAACCATATTACACATAACGACGACTAAATCCACCATCGATCATTCACAAACGGCGTGTTATGTATAAGCCAGGAGAGTCCAGATGATGGCACAGTTGAGATCGCCCGGCACCTTTATGCCAGCCCTCGTGGGCTTGGTAGTTCTCAGTTTCACCCGAGGGGCCCTCGCACATGGCGGACATGGCGGCATGGAGATGACCGACGCCGACAAGCCTCTCCCGGAGGATCAATACCCACCGACATACTTTACCCATCCAGACCACAAGGCGGCTATTTACGGACATATCGCGTTGATGGTACTAGGCTGGTTGTTTGTGCTTCCTGCAGCTGTCATGCTGTCCCTTGCTCGCTCAAGATACACCCTCTATGCGCAGTTCAGCTTCCTGGCTCTGAACACGGGTGGCATGCTGCTGGGTATCGTCTACAACGCCAGCACACCAGATCTCTACCCAAACAATGCCCATCACAAGATCGGATGGATCGTCACCGTTGTTGCCGTCTCCCAGGTGGCTATTGGGCTCCTGGCACGCGTGGCCGGCATGATGAAGAGGGGTGAGCTAGGGCACGCGACTGAACAGCAGGGCTTCATCCCCGTGTCGACAGAGGCTATTCAAGCCCACGAATCAGGCTATCCAGGTGCCTACCGTCGTTATTCCCATGACAGTGGACAAGGCACAGATGTCGGTTCAGAGACTCTCCGCGGTCACTCTACCTCGTCTCCTCCTGCCTCCCCCACCATCCCTTCACATCTCGCTCACAAAGAGTACCACCATGACAACGAGTTTGAGGACGAAGATCTCGAGCACAACGTGCCAGCATTGAAAAGGACTGGCAAGGCTCTCTCGATGGTGGCTAAAGTGGCTGGGAAGATCTCAGATCGCTTTTGGAAAATCCTCATGTTTGCCTATAATTTTGTTGATCGGACGATTCTACTTCTAGGCTTCATCACACTCTGCACTGGGATTATTACTTATGCCAGATTCTTTGTGAGTTTGAATGTCTCTTGGTTGGAGAGAATAAAAGCGCTAACGATGGCGACAGGAGGGCAACAGAGTCTTTAGTGGTTTGGCACATTGGATCAAAGGAGGCGTTTTTGTCTGGTTGGGATGGTGGACACTGGCTCGTTGGGCTGGCAGTTTTGGTGAACTTGGATGGGTAAGCTCTCTTGCCCTTTTTGAAGTATTCTGCTCCTATTCTAACCATGCTTAGGCTTGGAATGTCCGTCCAAAAAAGGCTGGTCAGAAATGGTGCCCCTCTGCCGAATTTGTCGAAAGTGCCCTCATCTTCTTTTACGGCTCAACCAACGTCTTCCTCGAGCATCTCGGCAACTGGGGTGGCGCCTGGACGCCTCAGGATTTGGAACACGTCTCCATTACGGTCTTGTTCATTGGAGGCGGCCTCTGCGGAATGCTCATCGAATCAATACGCATCCGCGACCTCCTGAATTTCCATGTGATCGAAACCGCCCAGGAGGATCGCATAGACAGAGACCAGCTCCGGGAGCCGGACACATACGCCTTTTCTCTCAACCCCATCCCGGCTCTTGTCATCATCCTCACGGGCCTGATGATGAGCTCACACACGCAGGAGAGCATGATCTCGACCATGGTGCACAAGCAATGGGGCGATCTCATCACGGCTGCGTCGTTGGCCCGCGGGTTGAGCTATGTTATCGTGTACCTCAAGCCGCCCAGGACGGTTTACCCCTCGAGGCCACCGACGGAGCTGCTGACGGCTTTTGGGCTGACGGCTGGCGGGTTTTTGTTCATGGCCAGTTCGAGCGACACGGTCGAGGGCATGATTCACTACCAGCTCAACCCGATGTTTATGTATACGGTTACCATGGGGTTCGTTGCGCTGATGATGGCGTGGGTCATTTTGCTGGTGGCGCTCAAGGGGTGGGCGGCTAGACGGGAGGTGGCGGCGGCGGCGGCGGGGAGGTTGGTTGGGAAGGGGTATGCGTAACCCCCCTTGATTGGAAAGAAGAGCATGGTTGGGGGAATGGTGTTGCTTGGATTCCTTGTCTAGAGATACCCCTTTTTATACCCCTTTTTTTTCCACCTTGGCATTTTGGTTTACACACACTCTCTTATTTTGGCACACTCGTTTACAATTGATACCCTACATATACGATCGTTGGAGTTTAGGTTGGGGAATGGGGGAGGGGGGAAGGATACATGGACACGCTGCGGCTGGGTAAGTGGATGAAGAACATGAATATGATATATGCATAGGATACTTTCTACTGGGGAACAAGGAAGGGATAGGGGGGACCAGGTAATTCACTATTGTATAAAGGCATCATGTTATTTTAGGTATATAGCAGGGGATGAACAAAAGGGGCTTGGTTGGCCTTTGTATTCATGCTCAAGTTCGAAGAGGGTGTCTCTGAGTGTGGTGTTAGGAAGTGGTGACCGCAAAGGTAGGAGTGGGGGTCCAAATGTTGGGTGGGAATAGAAGTCGATTTCTCCACCCACACGAGAACACTATCATGGTCAATGTGTGAATGTGGTGATGTGTGAATATGGTCAAGGGCACAGTCCTAACAAGAGTCAAACATGTCGCCTTTGACAAGCACATTGGCAGAAGTTACCGAAAGTGTTATGCGTGAAGTACACTCAATATGCCCCTCCCCCAAACTGAAGCTGCTCCGTTGGTCCATTTTTGTTTCCCAAAATATTAAACTTCCTATTTCGAACTGCCGATACAAGAAAAGAAATACAGCTGTCATTGTCCCATGTCAAGACAAGCTCCGCTTAAATAATACAAGGATACCAAAAGAACAAGAAGAAGAAGGAGTGATGAAGTGGAGAGAGACTTTTCCCGACCCTGTGCCCGTATAACCCCCTTTCCTTTGCTACCAAGCGTCTTGTTCCCTGGGTATAATTGTTTTTATACACCGCCCTTTCCTTTTCCATATCCTAAAGCCCGTCCTGCTCAGTTGCTGAGCCCTTCCAAACAGAAAAAAAGACAATTGCAAAGAGATTTCAATCATCAGGGTAATACTCCTTGATGTTGGAGACAAACCGGCAAGTCTCCCGATCAAATCTTTTGAAAAACCTCCCCGCCGCGATAAAAAGCTCTTCTGGAATCTGTGCTGGATCCGTGATGATCTCGACGTTTTCCTGCGCAATTCTGAGGCGACAATACGCCGGTCTCCTGTACTGGTCAGTCATAGCCCTTAGAACAGGGGCATGTGTTATGGGGACACTTACACGCAAGTGTAAAAGATCTTGTCGGTCGGCCTCCGACCATACCCCATCTCAGAATACATATCAAACCTGCCACCTTCCATCCGTGCATCTTCATGTGAGACCGTATGCGGATCGGGCAGCATCATGTTTTTGCTCCTCCACCCGTTGATAACGCCCACATACCCATACCTCTTGTGCCTGAAAACCTGCCCAATCTTGTAGTGCACCGTCCGCTGGATGTCCTCCGTGTATCTTCTATGACACGCCGTTGACCCCCGATTGTCGAGATTTTTCATCATTCGCATGATGTCCGGAACGTGATGCCACCCGACACGGGCATCTATGGCCCTAAGTTGGCGTCTGAGGAAGGAATCGTACGCTTCGTACACAGGCAAGAGATATTTCTCAATGATCCAAAGGTCTTCTGCCCAATGTTGAGAACATTCTGACAGGAGCCTGGACAGGGAGTCGCTCCAATGAAAGTTAGCTGGGTCCTTAGTCATGAGGTCAGCCCACATAGCAGCGTATTTAGCTGTGTTGAGGTTGCGAAGAGGGACACCAGCACGGAGGCGACCTGTGGAGATAATCTTGGGGTCGTTGTCAGGAAGCGAGTACACCTCAGCCCATGAGGTCTTGATATTCTGTGCCATTCGCTGGACGATGACGGGCACGGGTGACGGTTGGAAACTGGCGGAGGCGTCATCGCTTGCCCACCCATGTTCGGTTAATTTGGCGCGAAGGTATTCGATGGGTACCTCATAATCTGAGGTAAAGGGGTCAATGTACATGCGGTGCAATGGTGTCGGTCGCTTGTTGCCCCAAACAAGTTCCCCGTCCAAGTCTTCACCAGCGGGAGGCTCCACGCTGACATACACATGACCTGGGAAGTTGAGACAAGCGGCATTAATCCCTAACCGTTGGGCTACACAAACGAAGATGGCACCTGCGACCAAGGGGAGTGAGGTGTGCTCGCTTTCGGATAAGGCGTGCCCAATCAGGCAGTACTGCAGGTTGCGATATTCGGTGATGGGGAATTCAGCGCCAATGTAATTCTTCAGTCGGAGCCAGCGCACCAAGTTGATGGCTTTATCTCTTGTATTGAACCTCTTGGAATGTGGATGCTCTGTTAGGTACTGGGTGGCATAGTCATCAAGAGTCCGGACGATCTGTGAAGGCTGTCTGTGAGCTACAAGCCCACCACACACTATCGGAGCAACTTACATAGTTGATATCATGGGCCTGATCGTGCAAAACAAACATGTCGAAGGCCCCCAGCGCAGTGTCAAGGTTTTCCCTGCTGTTGAGACGCCCTTGGTAACTGAACCATACCTCCACTGCTAGTCCCCTATGAAGACTGTCCAACGTGGCTTGGGCCCAGTACTTTCTCGCCAGCACATACTCGTCCGAGTCGTCGACATGGCGCTGATCCAGCAAGTAGTCCTTGACATCTAGCCCAAGCTCACAGATGGCTGCTATCCTCGTGATCTGGCCTCTGGTGGTCCTCACGATACCATCCAGCAGCCGTTCCACCCGAAAGTTTGTTCGCCGCCTCTTCAGCCACAAGTCCTTCCAGCCAACCGAGGAGGCCCTAGCTTTGAGCTTCTTCTCGAGGTTGTGTTTCGCATCCCAAAACTGGAAATATCGCAGGCAATAGATTCGCCACAGTAG
The DNA here is from genome assembly GCA_030512305.1 of Cercophora samala. Taxonomy (NCBI): domain Eukaryota; kingdom Fungi; phylum Ascomycota; class Sordariomycetes; order Sordariales; family Lasiosphaeriaceae; genus Cercophora; species Cercophora samala. The sequence continues at coordinate 30,999 of JAULSY010000039.1, read as the reverse complement.
AGGCTCGTTCGCGATATTGTGTAGGCGTCGCGATGCTAGTTGGACACCGCGGAGGTTGTCCTCGGCAGACACGAAATGAAGGACGTGACGGATGATTTCATCGGGAAAGTCGGAGAGTTGTGCCATCGCAGTGTAGTTTGGAATCGGATGGTCGGGGGGGAGTTCGGGAGGGAGCAGCAGCAGCGACAGCAGCGGCAGCGCTTGGTGATTCAACCTGGGAGCGCTTTATACCGGTGGCGGCCTCTCATGGACGGGAGTCTCAAAGACGGGGGTGCTCCGGAAGAGTGAAAAGTCATTTGCCATTGGCAAACCTTATTACTTTTGCTAGCTCTCGGGATTTGCGCAGGCGCAAAGCGCGTCATCGCCGGACCGGTTCATGTAGAAATGCTTATCAGTGGTAAATAATTCCTCGATAGCGGTCGGGTGGCCCGAGCTCCTCCCTGGTTCTAACTTCCTGCAAGACATGGAGCCCCGCTCAGCAAAACGTTCCAGCCGGCAATCCCTGGCCGGGATCCCCTATCGACCGCGGGGTAGCAGTCAAATTTACTGGAACCCCTCCACCACCACCGCAAAGGCCATCCTCCACTGCTCCCGTCCCTTGTCTTCGTCTGAAGCTGCTCTCGGACCGTGACTCACGGATTGGCTGACAGGTCCCCTATTTCGGTTTCAGGGACGCAAAATATTCCTTATTTAGGCCTTTGCCATCGCCCTCGACGGAATCCCCTTTCCACCTACAACCCACCCTCAACCAAACCACACCCCACACCGACAGTCCCGGAGAATCGTCACCATGGAGAAGGTCGAAAAGGTCACAGAAGCCCTCAAGAAGGCCACCATCGGCGGCGATGAGAAGAAGAAGGCCAAGAAGGAGAAGAAGGCCGCCCCCGCCGCCGATGCCAGCGCCGGCCCCCTCGAGATGAACCCCCCTCCCTCCTTCATCCAGGAGCGCATCGAGCTGTTCGACCGCCTGTACAAGGAGCAGCAGGAGGAGATCGCCAGCAGACCCCGCGAGGACATCACAATCACAATGCCAGACGGCACCGTCAAGGTCGGCAAATCGTACGAGACCACACCCGCCGAGATCGCCAAGGGTATCTCCAACAGTCTTTTCAAGCGCACCGTCGTGGCGAGAATCGATGGCGAGACATTGTGGGATCTCGAGCGTCCCCTCGAGAAGAGCTGCAAGCTTGAGCTTCTGGACTTCAACGACGACCAGGGCAAGTTTGTCTTTTGGCATTCCAGCGCACATATTCTCGGCGAGGCCTGCGAACGGAGATTCGGTTGCTCGCTGTGCATTGGTCCCCCAGTGGACAATGGTTTCTACTACGAAATGGCTCTTCCAGAGGGTGCTGCCGTTCAGTCCACAGATTGGGCGCCACTCGAGAGCATTGTCAGCAAGGTCGTCAAGGAGAAGCAGCCATTCCAGAGACTCGAGATGAGCAAGGAGGATCTGCTCAAGATGTTCGCCTACAACAAGTACAAGCAGCACATCATCAAGGACAAGATCGAGGACGGCACCAAGACCACAGTATACAGAAACGGCCCCTTGATCGATTTGTGCAGAGGTCCCCACGTCCCCGATACCGGCAGAATCGAGGCTTTTGCCATCATGAAGAACTCGTCTTCTTACTTCCTCGGTGATGCGAACAACGACTCCCTTCAGAGAATCTACGGTGTATCTTTCCCTGACAAGAAGCAAATGGCTGCTCACAAGAAGTTCCTGGAGGAGGCGGCTAAGCGCGACCACCGTCTGATTGGCAAGCAGCAAGAGTTGTTCTACTTTGAGGAGTGCTCGCCTGGTTCGGCCATGTGGCTCCCCCACGGCATGCGCATCCACAATGCGATTATGGATTACATCAAGGAGGAATACTGGGCCCGTGGCTACGACGAGGTCATGACCCCCAATATGTTTAACGTGTCTCTTTGGGAGCAGTCTGGCCATTTGGCCCATTACAAGGAGGACATGTTCCTGCTTGACGTGGACAAGGAGCAGTTTGGCCTCAAGCCCATGAACTGCCCGGCTCACGCCATGATGTTCCGTCACAGAGAGCGCAGTCACAAGGAGCTTCCCCTCCGTCTTGCCGACTTTGGTGTCCTTCACCGCAACGAAGCCAGCGGTGCGCTCAGCGGTCTCACCAGAGTGAGAAGGTTCCAGCAGGATGACGCCCATATCTTCTGCCGCGAGGACCAGATCAAGGAGGAAGTTGCCGATCTCTTCGACTTCATGCGCAAGTTCTACGGTATCCTCGGCCTTACATTCAGGCTCAAGCTTTCTACTCGCCCAGACAAATATCTCGGTGAGATCGAGACCTGGGACCGCGCCGAGTCTCGTCTTAAGGAGGCCCTTGACGAGTTTGCTGCCTCCGACAAGGATGGTGGTGTCTCTTGGGAGCTCAACCCAGGTGATGGTGCCTTCTACGGCCCCAAGATCGATATCGCTGTCTTGGACTGCCTCAACAGACCATGGCAGTGCGCCACCATCCAGCTCGACTTCCAGCAACCACAGAACTTCTCCCTCGAGTACCAGACTGGAGAGGCTGTGCAGAAGGGTGAGACTAAGGCTGCCATCGAGGAGCCTGCTCCCCCTGCCCCCGAGGCCGAGACCGAGAAGGACAAGGATGGCAAGGAGAAGAAGAAGCCTCTTCTCGTCAAAAAGGCTCTTTCTCCCGGCTGTGCTCGCCCTGTCATGATCCATCGTGCCATGGCTGGCAGTATTGAGCGCTTCACGGCTATCTTGGCTGAGCACTTTGCTGGCAAGTGGCCATTCTGGATGTCGCCCCGCCAGGTTATCGTCATCCCCGTTGGTATGGGCTTCTTGGATTATGCCAAGGAGGTTGCCGGTCTGCTGAAGAGGGAGAAGTTTTATGCCGGTATGTCCCTCGTTTTCCCCCTATTTTCTCAAGCCGTACTAACCCAGTCTGCTCCAAAGATGTCGACAGCTCCGGCAACACCCTCCAGAAGAAGATCCGCAACGGTCAGCTCGCTCAATGTAAGCTTTTACCCACCCCCGATCCTTGTTTTCCTAGAGGCAGAACTAACGCGAAATGTCAGACAACTTTGTCTTTGTGGTCGGCGACGATGAGATGCGCAACCGCAAGGTCAACATCCGCTACCGTGACGACACGTCCACCCAGGCGAGAGACGTGCCCTTTGACCTGGACGAGGCCATCCAGAAGCTCAGGCAGCTCAAGTCCGACAGGGGCATGTACAACCCTTTCCCTCACGTGGCCGAGGCGAAGAAGGAGGAGGAGGTCAAGGCTTGAAAAAAAATGAACATGAAAGAATGAATGAAATGAAATTGAAAAAAAAAAGAGAGTAAAGAAAGAAAGAAGAGGGTAGTAGAAAAAGTAGAAATTATCCACTTGTACTGTCTTTCCGTTTATACCTTTGATGTCATCAAAAAGCCTTGGAACTGTAGCTTTTAGTGGGTTCTTTGGTATTTGTTTTGTTGAAGAGGAAAAGCAGGGGGGGGGGGTTATTAGGGGGGAGCGCTGGTGTTGGTGTTGGTGGTACGGTGTTGGTGATTGAAGTAACAATACAAAGCAAAAAAGCCCCTTTCGACAATATTGCAGATTATTATGGATTATCAGCACGTTTCGTTCTGATGTTTGTCAAGCATGCAGCCAAGCCACTCACTCATGTTTACTAATGATTCAGGGGTACGGATAGTTTGCTCTCTCTCTCGGTCTTGGTCGGCTCGACAACGACCAAGTCTCCAAACTTGTCAAAAGAAGATAGGAGGTATCATTCAAAAAAAAAAAAGCATAAAAGCAAAAACACTCTACAACAATAGGCCAAACCAACGCAAAGAAAAAAGGAAAAAAAGCCAAACAAAAACTAATCGTACTCATCAAGTTGAATTGGTATCCCTTTTCCCCCCTCCCATTTTCTTCACAATCTCTCTCCCCCCCCCAACACCCTCCGCCATCATAAAAAAAAGGAGGAATCAGTTTGTTACATAAAGTTGAATGTGAGAGTATGCATACAAAGTGTTATGCGTCGTGTGTAGGTGTGTGTGCGTGTGTCGTTAGGTATTTTAGGCGAAGAAAGCCCCCATCATATCACTTTTCTTTTCCCCGTTTTTTATTTGTTATTTTCCCCAATTTATTCCCCCATTTCCCCCCCAAAAAACAGCCCTCAAGTCAAAAAAAAAAAAGAAAAAAACCTAAGGCTTAGGAATATGAATCGTCTTGCTGCACATCAAACACCCATGAATCGCAAACACAACCGCCACAGGGTGAAACTCCAGGACGGTTCCCGCAAGCAACGTGCCCAACGGAAGCGCCTCGTGGATCCACCCCTTGGAAATCCAATACGCCATCACCGCGTCCAGAGCCAACGTCGTGGGGATGGGGGTTCCCTCAAAGTATTTGGCCTTGCCCGTGGCGTCCTTGGGGATGGCCGTGGCCGTGACGTTGAATCTCGCCAGTCTGGTCAAGCCGCACAGGACAAAAAACCCGAGGAGGAGGTGGTCGACGGGGGTGCGGAGGCCCATGGCGAAGGCGGCTGAGGCTGGGGCTACGCCGAACGAGATCTTTTTTTTTTGTCACAACTGTTAGCAAAAGAGAACATGAGGTCTTGGAGAGAGAGAAGGGGGGGGTAAACATACAAGATCGGCGAGCGAATCCAGCTCCTGCCCCATCATGCTGCTCTTTTTCCTCCACCGCGCAACTTTACCGTCGAAAAAGTCAAAGAACAGACCCAAAGGCAGGAAGCCCAGCGCCCAGTAGAGCGTCGAGTGGGCCTCCGTGTTGAGCGCCGAGGCGAGCGGACCCGTGGCGATGCAGTACCGCAGAGACGAGAAGACGGAGAGGATGCCGCAGAGGCCGTTGAGCTCGGTGATGAGGTCGGCCAGGTGGAGGGCGCGGACGAGGGAGAAGTGGCCTACATCGGACGAGAGGAGGAGGTCTTGCTTGTTGTCTTTTACTGCGGTGGGGGGGGGTGGTGTTAGTTCAACTGGGTGGTGGTTTGGTGGTGGCGGTGGTGGGGGATGGATAGAAAGCTGAGAGAATGGGCCGGGGGGAGGGGAAACATACGCGCTGGCGGTTTGGAGATGGTGGCATCGTTGGTAGAGGAAGAGGCAGCAGACCCGGAGGTCGCGGTGCTTGTTCTCTTTGACATGTTGGAGGTTGCGGGGAGGTGTGATTTGGAGAATGCGCTGCCGGCTTGGTCAAGGTACGTTAGATGAGGAAGGCAATCCCGTCCCGGTGTAAAAAGAGAGAGGTTGGTATGTCTCTGTGGTGGTGGTGGTGCTGCTCAAACAAAAGCGCAACAATAACAGAGGCCCCGATTGCGCGGCGCAGTGTAGGTAGGTCTCTGTCGGTCTGATCTGGATCGAGAGATTGCGTCAGGGTTGTTTTGTTGGCTCTCACAAGCAACAAGCAGGAACGGCGCAGGCGGACGCTTGAGCGGGAGTTGGTTTTGACACAGACAGTGGGGACTTTCCGCCCGAATGGTCTGAACCGTGAAAAGGTGCGCCTGACCGCCTGCCTTATCCGGTCTAACGCTACTACAAGGTCTGGATTTTATGCGCCCAGGACGGGATGCCGTCACTTTTCTGCCGGGCTAAGTGTGCTTGCTGCATAATACGTCATGGAAACTATTCACACTCACAATACGGTAGCCTCTTGCGGGAGTGATAGGTAACCTTCGCTGCCAATATGGAATGTTTCTGATAATGTATTTTGGGTGCTTCATCACTTTTTAGCAAGAAACTTAGTAAGTGGAGTTTGTTTCTCTACAAGAAGAAAGGATGGAAGTTCAATATGCCCCTGTATCGTGCTGCCGAAGAAATTAAGACTAACCAACGTGGTCTGTCTCACTCCCATCCGCTGCCAAAGCTCATGCAGAAGGGGCCGCACCTCTTCAAGCAACTCTGCAGAACTTCTGTCTGGTATTGGTGTCCGCGGTTTGGCAGGAGCATCGTTCCACTCGTAATCCTCTTCGAACGACACATCGTCGTCGTCCTCGTACTCGTACTCGAACTCGACGTCATGCTCGTCCCCGTCCTGAACCTCCAAATATTTGCACAGACTCAAGACTAGCTAGCTCTCAATCATGCGCTCAAGCGAACGACAGTCGACCAACATCTTTATCCACTCATGAATGAGCGGGGAAAATCGGGTTTGGTGACTGGCCCGAACAAGACTGCTCTTCCTGCCATCTTGGGGGATCCCGCAGAGGGCCATGAGGTTGTATTGGGCTCCACTTCCCTCCGTGTATGTCTGCAGAGTCGACTCGATATCCTTCAGCCAATTGTCGGGATTCTCAATATTGCAGACGAATCCCGGTTCGTCCTCCAGGCCATCAAAGAGCCAGATGCCATTTCCGACAGGCACAAAAGCAACAAAATGATAGGCTGCACTAGTAGCACCACCAGTACGTCTTCTATTAGCAGATGTTGCCCTCCTCTTTGCGGTCCGAGCCTTCTTGGTCCGCAAAACATCCTGCTCAAGCTCCAGGATAGCATCAAGAAGGTCGAGGCGGCTGTTGTGCATATTGTGGGCAGCTCGTATGAAAGTGCTGGTGGCGACATTGTTGCCGCGCAATTGGGGGCTCAGGTTCTTAGACTGCTCCTTGAATTCGCTCAGCTTCTCTCCAAGAGAAAGATCCCTGGCGTTCATAATAATGTTGAGGATGGCGATGGTACCGCAGGCATTGGTAGCCGTCTGCGTGGCGAACCAGAGTGCTGATTTGTCGGGTTGACTCTTCATCCACACCTGACGCATAGACTCATATCTTTGAAGAAACACCAATCCGTAAACCGGAGGCCTGCCAGAGAGCTGTCAGCAAGTCGAACCACGTATAGGAGCCGAAACACCTACTCCAAACTGATTGCGAGCTCGTCAAGAGCCAGCACTTCTTCTATCTTTGCGCCCTCAAGGCCCAACTTTACCAGGATATCAGTAAAGAGCACAGGATCCGATGCCACTTCTGCCCAACCATTCCACTCCTCCAACTCGTCTTCCTTCCATGGCTCCAAAGATGCCGCGATGATGTCTTTGGTCACGTGCTCGGGCAATACTGGGTCCTCCAGCTCGAGTTCAGACTCGGATTCCAGTTCGGGTTGTAGATCCTGTTCTGGCACCTGCTTCTTCTCAGGCTCGACGTCCTTCCCCAGCGCGGCGTCCTCTTCCAGTTCGACGTCCTCTTCCAGTTCGGCGTCCTCTTCCAGTTCGGTGTCCTTTTCCAGCTCGGTGTCCTTGGCCAGCTCAGCATCCTTCCCAGACCTAGCCTTCTTCGCAAGCTCACCCTCTTGGTTCTGTGTAGACTCAGGCTCATCAAGTACCGGGGTTGCTTTCCGCTTTTTGGTATTCGCAGGCTCCGACTCTTGTTCATTCTGACCAAGATATCTGGGCTTTTTAGTCACGCGTGTTGAGCGACGAAGATGGTATCTGTCGACGTCAAGGGGGTTCTGAGCCGTGGAGCCCGTCTCCTTGGGTTGATTCCCACTCGTTGCTCTTTTCGGACCCATACTGTAGTTGGCGGGGATGAGATACTGTTCGAAATGCCGTGTTGGGTTGGAGGGAAATGATATCGAGGCGAGAAAGAATACCGTTGAATGCTGCTGAATGAAGAAAGAAAATGATGGCTCGCGCAGGTTGGCCGACTCAATGGGCCTGATGCCTTGGCCTGGAATGGAAGGCACGAGTTCCAGGTTCCAGGTTCCAGGTTGTTACTTGAACGAGGGAAGTGGCCAGGCACAGGAGATGCCGTGGCTGAATATTTGTGGCAAGTGCTGTTGACGGTCCGTTGCGCTTTGCTACACATCCAAATATTCATTACCTTGGTAGGTAGACGCCTGGTCTTGGCATGGAGGAGCACATTAAGAAGACGGGAGCAATCCGCATATGTCTTTTCTTAATGCATTCAAACGGACCGTTAGTTATTATATGTGTTGGAGAGATGAAGAGATGGAAAGGTGGAGACGGGATATGGACGACCATCCGTTTGACAAGAAGAACATAGACCTTGGACAGGGTGGGCGGATTCTTTTGTTATGTTGGGGCTCACCGTCATATTCGTCTGCAGAGCATCTTGTTGTGTTCCTAGTGTATGTAGAGAGATAGCCAGGGCATAAACTTGGGAATCTTGAACGTTTTAATAACTTCTTGTTGTTCGGTGGGACGTTGTGATGCAAGTCAAGAGTGGATACCTTAGCTTGAGAGCTCCAGCCAATCAGCATTGCTGTCATGGACCCTGCCACTCAGCGCGGCGGTCCAGATGGAAACTGGAGACCGCGTCTTGACGTGCCGCTAACAAAAGCAACAGGAATTTTTGGCAGCTTTCTATTCGCACTGCGCTGCATCACACTCCACGACGACGACAGCAGCCGAATCTACCTCGAACGACGAACGAGCGAGCGGCCGTCAAAACACGCCTGTCCCCAGATATTGTCGCCATTTTACCATCCTTGTTGTGCTACGCCCATCAACTTGTGCCCGAAACACAACACAACAAACCGAGATAGCATCACCACCCAACCCGGCATGCCATGACCGGCGTCGGTGCCTTTCCCCAGACCCCCGTGGCACCCCGACTAGGGCGTGCCCGGCCAACAGCTACTTTCAACAACAACATTCCGCCAGCCCTACACAACCCTCCCCGACGACCACCAGCGAACGCCAATCCGTTGCCCGTGGCTCCTCAGGCAGGCGGCGCACCCCCAACGGCCAACCCTCCCGTCATCCCATTAAACATCCTCGATGCCCCGACACAGCGCCTGTACGCGGTTGCCATCTATGTTGCGCTATTAGCATGGAAGCTCTACGACTGGGCCGGCGTGGTAGAGGAAGACACCGAGTCGTTGTGGCTGTTTCTCAAATGGGTTGCCATCGATTGCGCCTACTTGTTCGGTCTGCCAGAGCTTAGGATACCATGGCTGGAACTATCGCAACCCTTCGTTATATCGGCCTTTTTTATCCACGCATTTATTGACTGGTCTCTGATGTTCAACCTTGGGGTATGTTTTGCCCGCCCTCTTGGCAGATGCCTAGTACTGACTTTGGGCCTCAACAGTTTGGCTGGCAAGGATGGATCATCGGATTTGTCAAGATGTTTTATGACCGCGAACTGGCAATTTCCGAGCACAACGTCAAGCTCTCTAGCATTATCCACAACCACTCCCTCATCATGGGCAAGCAAATCATCAACATTCTGCCCGAAGGCTCAGCGGTGCTGAACCCCGAACGACACCCGCTTTGTCTGAGCAGTGACCAAAAGACCGCGCTCATTCCCATGTTTTTCAACGCTACAGTTCCGGTCGAAGTCGAGCTGCTTCGCACCGATCTCGAAACGGGTCATCAGGAGTCCATCAAGCTCTCTAGAGTTCAAATTAGGGATATTGAACGGAGGGCCAAGAAGAATAGCGACCATGACGACATCCAAACTGTGGTCCAGTTTGACTATCCTGCGAAGAAACCCGGCGCCTATCAACTCGGAAAAGTTCTGGACGAGTACAAGTTGGAGGTACAGCGTCCTGGCCCCCAGACCTTTGTTGTGCCTTGCCCAAAGGCCTGGGTTGGGCCTACGACAACCCCCGGAAGGTGTCTCGGTGATCTCTCGGATCTAACTCTCCAGGTGGAAGGTACTCCGCCGCTCAAGATCACTTATAGCCGTGCCATTAATGGCAAGGATGTCAGCTTCCATTTTCAGAGCTTGCAGCCGGAGGGATTCACGAGTCCTCTCGGTGCCATCCGGCCCACAAGCCTGGTACAGGATGATGACGAGGACATCTCCTGGGCCAGGCCCCAACGCGTTCCTGTCAGTCTCAATGAGTCCATGTTCGCCAGTGGAAGATGGCAGTATTCTGTTGATGAGGTCCAGGACGGATTTGGGAACGTTGTTAAGTACATTTCCCCTTCGGAGGACCCAGAGGGCAAAGCCAAGCCAAAAGAGCTGGTCCAGGACTTCCTCGTTAAAGAACGCCCATCTCTTAGACTGGATGGGTGTGATCTGAGGAATCCTTTGAAGGCTGCCAGGGGCGACTCGAAGGAGCTGCCGGTCAGGTATGGGATCGGCGGTACGCCTGACTCAACAGCGTACAGCATGAGCTGGCTCTTCTCGCCCATAGATGCCCTTACCGATACCGGGGATCACGGAGATGTGGTTTCGGTTGGAACCTTCAACGCCAAGAGTGCCAGGGATAGACCAAAGATCTCTGCCCCCGGTCTTTACACCCTCAAATCCGTGTCTTCTGGTGGATGTGAGGGTGAAGTGCGGGAGCCATCCTCTTGCTTGCTCTTGAATCCCCTCGAACCAAAACTTTCGCTGCGCTCGGAAGAAATTCCAGACACATGTGCTGGCAACTCGATCGGTCTTCAAGTGGACCTCAACTTGATTGGCACCCCGCCGTTCATCCTTCGATACGATATTGTTGAAAATGGCAAGACTAAGCACGCGGACCCGGTTAAGATCCCGGGCCTGCGCTACCAGATGGACCTCATCCCCAGTGTTTCGGGGCACCACAAGTACATTTTTACCCACATCAGCGACGACGTCTACAAGGGGGTGAAGCTCTCGGGCCCGGAATTCATTCTGGAGCAGGATGTTAAGCCGCAGGCCAGTGCTATTCTCCAGCAGACTATCGGTAAAAAGGCTTGCTTGGGAGACCACGTTACGGCAGATGTTATGCTCATGGGAGACGCACCTTTCACTCTGGAGTGGGAAATCATCCACGATGGAAAGAGAAAGGCTCACAAGGCTTCTGGAATTGAAGGACACGACTACCAAATTGCAACACCGCCTTTGACCCAGGGCGGGGAGTACACGTTGGCGCTGAGCAGCGTGCAGGACAAGAGAGGCTGCCGCAACTTCTTGCAGCAAGAACTCAAGATCTCGGTCCGTCGCCAAAGCCCGCGAGCTGCGTTTGGCCAGATCGAGCACAAGCGCAAGGTCATGGGTGTCGAAGGCTCGCCTCTTAGCCTGCCATTGAGGCTCACTGGCGAAGGACCCTGGAAGGTCTCTTACATCAAGCTCAATGACGATGCGGCTACCCGTCAAGAGAAAACTGTCAGAAGCGACAATGGGTACCTCTCAGTTAGGGAGCGTGGTACCTACCAGCTCGTGGATGTTTGGGACAACCAGTGCCATGGTGTTATTGACCCCAAGACTTCCACTTTCGAGGTGGACTGGTTCTCTCGCCCCGACATGTCTGTGCTGCTCTCCCACGGGGTTCAGCGAACAGAGACTGGATATCGCCTGGAGGATGTGTGTGAAGGTGATGTGTCTGGTTTCGAGGTGGGAATGAAGGGTAAGCCAATACTCCGTCGTCGTTTTGTGGATCCATTGTTAACCTGTCATAGGAACTCCCCCGTTCTCGATTGAGTATGAGATCCGCCACAAGCCCCCTCAAGGATCAGCCTCGACTGCCAAGAAGAAGTTTGATATCGCTCTGAGAAAGGAATCCATTCAAGCCGACACGTCCAAGGCTGGCACATATTTCTACAAGTTTACCGCGCTGGAGGATCACCTGTACAACAGCGATCGCAACTTCAAGCCCGTGGTTGTGGAGCAAAAGGTAAACAGCAAACCGACGGCGGCATTTGCCAAGCCTGGTCAAACCTTCAAGTACTGCAAATCGGAGCAGGGTGCGGAAGAGGGAATTCCTGTTGTCCTGTCAGGTGTTCCTCCATTTTCGCTGGAAGTCGAGATCAAGCACCAAAGCGCCGCTCTCCCCGAGATTTACCGGACTCCAGTCATCAACTCGAACACGTACGAGATCCAGATCCCTCGACATCAGCTTCGCCTTGGCACCCAACACATCCGTATCCGCGACGTCAAGGATGGCAGCGGCTGCCACTCGGCCACAGCGAACATTGGCGGCCCTTCGATCCAAGTACAACTCTTTGAGGCGCCCACCATCTACCCGCTCGAGACACGTACCGACTACTGCGTGGGTGAGCGTATCTCGTACACTTTGTCCGGCAGCCCACCCTTCGACGTCTGGTACACCTTTGACGGCGTCGAGCGCAAAGCCAAATCGACCACGACCAGCTTCCGTCGCGTGGCCGAGTCGCCCGGCGAGTTTGTCATCACGACCATCTCGGACAAGTCGTCAGAGTGCAAGGCGCCTGTCAATGTCGCCAAGACGATCCACCCCATGCCCGCCGTCAAGATCAGCAGGGGCCGCAACGTTCGTGTTGATATCCACGAAGGTGGAGAGGTGGAGATCCTGTTTGAGTTCTGGGGCACGCCCCCGTTTGAGTTTACGTACACTCGTAGCACGAACGAGAAGAAGGGACAGAAGAGCGTCGTGTTGGAGACGAGGCACGACATTAGCCACGAGCACAGCAAGGTTATCCGGGCGAGCCAGGAGGGCACGTACGAGGTGGTGGCCATCAAGGACAAGTTCTGCGCCTTTTCTACGATGGGGGTAGATGAGAGGGGTGATAGGAAGGCACAGAAGAAGTTGGGATATTGATAACCTCTTGTGATTGGGGTGTGTGTTTTTGGAGTAGAGGTGTGAAAATGGGACGGGATGGTTGGGGTATGTGGGCGGGGGTGGGGATGGGGATGGGGATGGGGATGGGGTTTGGGAGGAAGCGATTGACAAAAAGAAATTGGTATTTTATTATTGGGTTTGTCATATTATTCTTTTTTTGTTTTGTTTTCCGGGATTGTGTAACTAAATGAGGTAAACCATAGCACGGCGTTTATGTGGGAAATTGAAAGGGGTGATGTTTGTATCTATGGCGGGTTATGGAGGGCGAATAGACTTGGTGTTGTGACTGTAATTTGTTGGAGTGGTGATTACAGGTTTGCTGGGTGAGTGGGCGGCAGGTTTGGGAAGTGAGAGGGGGTTGAGGATGTGGTGCAAGGGAGGAGGGTGGAGGAGGGGGATGGGTATATGCGTTTTGGGGTGTATAGTTTGTTTTGAGGTGGTTGAAGGGGTTGGCGAGGGATTTTTCAAGGTGCGGGTGAGGTCCATTGAATGCCTTGCTCTTTTGTCTGCGGGAAGAACCCCTGAGGTGGATAATGAATCCTGGGTTGGGTAGGTTTCTGCAGTTGGAGATATGGTCGACGAGGGCGGGCTTTGGGTCTCTTTATGGCAAGCTTAACGCGATTTCGAGAGGGTCACTATTCTGGGAGGTACCATAGAAGGCTGAATTATCTTTTGGAAAACAGGTAGCTGTCGTAAAAATGGTCGGGTTGCATGATACCTGCTTTGGAGATTGGTCTTGATCTCAAACTTGGGCGAGGGGTAATGGTGGTTTTAGTTAAGATATGTATGTACGTATGTGACACGAGGCGATTTAGAGTTTACGGCTTTTCCACGGTTCGGTAGGTCTTTGGCTTTACCTGTGGGCTGAAAGCTTCTTACCCTTCAACGAATCCTTCAATCGATCTCCCTCGAACCTCTTTCGCCTTTTAATAATCTCGTTCAACAGCCGTTAGGCCAGCCCTCGAAAGCAACAACCACAGACAAGGGACCCCCCCCTTCCCCCCCCCCCCCCGACTTGAAGCGGATTTAAGCATTCACAACACAGAGAAGACCACAACCATGGCAGCCAATCTTGCCTCGACTCCGCACGATGATGCTGCCACTGTCGGCAGCACCATCACGCATCCTCAAACAACAAACCATGCCCATCTCGACACACCGAGTACGATGGTGATGGGAAAGCCCAAGGCAGATGTCGAAAGCGACGAGAGCAGCGACGAGAGCAGCGACGAGAGCAGCGACCCATCCCAAACAAACGACCCCCCACCGCCACCAACACCACCCGAATCCACCCTCCAAAGACATTTCCACGCCATCACCAAAATCCTTCTCCTCAAATACGACATCTCCTCCCTCATCGACGACCCCCCCGACGACCCAGACACACACCCCCCCCCTCCCCCCCCGCCTCCCCGCACCCCCCAGCAAATCACCCGCTGGCTCCTCCTCCTCGCGCCCCTCTGCTGGACGCAGGTATCGCTCGCGATCAGTTTTTTGCGGTCTTCCCTCTCCCCACTGACAGGAGACAACTACGGGACCACGGCCGGGACTCTGATGCGTAATTTGCGAGCTGTGGGGTTTATTGTTCCGAGGGGGATGCTCGTTGACGCGGTTCTGCTGACGGTGTGGTATTTGACGGGGTGGCAGGTTTGGGGGTGGAGGTGGGTGAGGGGGGTGGTGCCTGGGTGGAGGGAGTATGAGGAGGGGGTTGGGAGGGAGGTGGTGGAGGGGGGGGTGAGGGAGGTGTATAGACCTTTGGGGTATTTGGGGTTTTGGGTGGCGACGAGGATGGTGATTGGGGGGGTGGGGTGGTTGGTGAGTTTGGGGGAGGGGGGTGATGGGGGGGGGGTTAAGCGGGAAGGGGGAGGGGAGAAGGGGGAGAAGGGGGATAAGGGGGGAGGATGTTAGAGGGGGGGGGGGGGGGGGGGGTTGGGGGGGGTGGGGGGGGGTTGGGGGGGGGATGAGTTTATGGGGGGTTTAGGTTAATGTTTTTTTTTTTGGGCACATCGGAAGACCACA
>JAULSY010000039.1:0-16528 GCA_030512305.1 Cercophora samala | reverse complement strand
AGCCCCCCCGCCCCCCCCCCCCCCCCCCCCCCCCCCCCCCGCCCCGCCCCCCGCGCGGCCCCCCCCCCCCCCGGGGCCGGGGGGGGGATGGAGGGAGATTAGGGTGAGGATGAGTTGATGTGAGGTTTAGGTTAATGTTGTGTTTTCTGGGCAGAAACGGAATGGGTCTTGTTTAGCATGTGTTTACTATCAGTATTTGGTTCGATGTCTTCGTTGCCGCTGTGGTATAATGAGAAAAGGTGATTCACATTAGTATGGCTGTCTTGCTTCTGTTTAAACACTGTTGCAATCATATAGTGAGAGACCGGGAATCACGGCGGATAAGGCTCTTGGGAATATAACTGGGAAGCACATTGTTGGAGGAATTACGAGTGCGGACGGAGCGATAGGTGAGAGATGAGACGGACAGGGCAGTGCCAACGTCAGTCTTTCGGCAAGGCTCCGTCCTGTCTTTCCGATTATCAGATTCGTGGGTAAGGCTGGACTAATAGGAGATGAATCAGATTGACAGTCCGCCGTGCGTCGTACGTTGTCGTCAAAGTAAGGCATCCAAGTGTCAATTGGCCCGTGCCTCTGTGCATCGTATTCTGGGGGGGACGATGCGATTGGTTGTCGGGGGGTGAGGCATTGGGTATGTGGCTTACCACCTTTCCAGCATGTGGGCGTCTTGGGGGATGGGAAAATCGCGAGATACGATGGATGTTCTCGTGGCTGATATGAAGATATATATCTTGTTCATGGCCCGTCATGGGTTGGCGATGAGGAATCACGATATAGTGACACACAACCACCTCCAAAAGACACTGCGGGATTGAGATCAAGATGGAGTCAGGAGAATATGGTATGTTTTCTTTGGAGAGAGTTTGTCCGCGCTTACTTACACTACAATGATAGTGCCTGGGAGTGTTTACTTTTACGCCCCCAACAAGGGAGCCGCCATCTTCTTCGCCATAGCTTTCGCCTTCTCTGGCTTTTACCACATCTACCAGTGCATGTACGAACACACACTCAGCTATCGCTGTCATGACTTACCAATACTGACCATGATGTCAGCCATTACAAGAGCTGGCGCCTAACCGGCCTCTACGTCTTCTGCGCCGTCCTGTTCGCCGCAGGCTTCGTCGTCCGCGCCTGGGGAGCTTTTGACTACACCAACCTCGTCAAGTACATAGTCAGTGTTTGCCTCATCTACGGCGCACCGTACGTTGGCACCCCGTCTTCCTTACTCATCCAACTTCTCGTGATCTTTCACCGGCCTTAAATTTGCACCTTACCACTGACAATACCACCATCCAGACCCCTCCTCGAACTCGCAAACTACAACACCCTCGGCAGGATCCTCTACTTTGCCCCTTACCACTCCCCCATCCACCCCGGCCGGGTGATCACCACCTTCGCCTTCATCTCCGCCGTCGTCGAAGCCCTCAACGGCAACGGCGTCTCCCTCACCGCAAACCAATCCCTCCCCGAATGGCGCCAAAACATCGGCCGCGCCCTCCTCAAAGCCTCCCTCATGATCCAAGTCGTCGTCATCGTCCTCTTCATCATCCTAGCAGCCCTCTTCCACCACCGCTGCCGCAAGGCCGGGATGCGCAACAGCAAGCTCTACAACCCCCTCTACACCCTCTACATCTCCACCGCGCTGCTCCTCGCCAGGACAATCTTCCGGGTGGTGGAGTACTGGTCCATAGCTGAGCACGACTACTGGAAACCCGGGTTTGATCCCAAGAACCTCAGCCCGGCGATCCGCTACGAGAGCTTCTTTTATGTGTTTGAGGCGATGCTGATGCTGATCAATCATGTGCTGTTGAATGCGAGGCACCCGAGGATGTGGCTGCCCAAGAGCACGAAGACGTACTTGTCCAGGGCGGATGGCGTCACCGAGGTTGATGGGCCGGGTTACAAGGACGGGAGGCCGTTTTGGTTGACGCTTGTTGATCCTTTTGATCTGGGCGGGTTGCTGGGTGGGAGGAAGAAGGAGCGCGGTGATAACTTTTGGGATGGTGATGAAGGTGATCGGGCAGCGAAGGAGGGGGCAAAGGATGCGGTTTAGGGTGTGTGTCTGAAGGTTAATGGTATCATGATAAGTGCTGTTGCTTTCGAATCTGACTTGGTTGCTCACGAGCGGTGAAGGGAAGGAAGGCAAGCGTTTCTGGCGTGAGGGATCGCCAGCGGGAGCTTTGGTCCCTCCCGGTCTTGGAATTTCTCCGTTGGCGTACGCCGCTGGGGTGTTTTTGTTTGCCTGTTTCCTCCCATCATGTGCTGGTGCGAACCGACATCCGATGGTATAATGCGCTGAGCGGTGAGGCGCCGACGGGGAAAAGGCGGTTTCAGAAGCCTCAAAGGAAATCCTCCGGAGCAGTGTGTAGTTTTCATCGTCTTTTTCTAGAAGCCGCTGCGGTCGTAGGGTGGGGTTGGGAGTGGCAGGGTCCTCGGAAGGATGTATAGACTTTTTGATCGTGGCGGCCGGATCTCTTGTCGGGCTTTGAAATCAACATCTTGAAATTGATCGGCCCAAATGCTGTTTCAATCTTGATCAAGAACTCGGAGCCGCCTTGCTGTTGGCCATGATACGAACGGACAGACGGGCGAATAACGGGCGGAAGACCCGGCCAGGTACACAGGTTGCACTGCTCCCAACAACCAACACCGGAGATAGCCTCAAAATGTGAGCATTCATTTTCGTTGCTCAATGCCAGAAGTGGCCACATGAGAATCCCATACGAGAGTTGCATACGAGGATTTATTGTGCGACTTCAAATGCCAACCCCGGGTGTTGGGCGTCTGTTGCGTGTTAGCCAAGCCTCTGAATATAGGACTTTGGGAGGCGATTGGTATCAAGCGAAGTAGGACGGCATTGTTGTCATAAATTCAGACATCAGGGCCCTTGAGAATCCTCCGTCCTCTTGATTTCCTCCATGGCCGCCAAGCAAGCCTCCCCCTGAAGACGATCCGGCATCGGCAGTCTCAATCTGGCAAAAGAGTTGTCAAGATGATCAAGAAGTGCCGGTCTATTTATTCATAGATTGTCTTGGTCTTGAAGAAAATGTGGAAAATGTAGCCGGGGACGGTGTTTACGAAGGTTGATGAAGTTTGTGTGGTGTGAGGTGCCTGGGATTACTGTGGCTTGATGCACTAGTTGTGGCGTCTGTGGCACTCGGAGTGGTGTTGTTTGCCTTGGGGCACGGTCGGTGGCTTGAAAGCCGTTGACATGTTCATCACTTATTCTTACTTGGTTTGCTGTCGGCAGTCAGAAACAACACCCGGAATAGCATCCGAAGGGAGCCTGTCTTTTTTTCTCTACTTTGTCAATCCTATTTCTGAGGCGACAGTCGGGCGTGGAATCCCTCCACTGACATGCCTCCCCGCCCGGGCACCTCACCCACTGCGAGTTGCTGACTGTCAAGCAACATCATGTTCACGATACAATACACGATGCACGACTGTGACACGAGCGAGCCAATGTCACGTCCCATCTGTCTGGTACTCGTCAGGACTCCAAAAGCGTCCTGCCCCACCGGACTTCGCCGGTTGGTCAGGGACGTTAATAAGTCAAACGCACGTCAATAAGTCAAATGCACAGATACTTCCAAACGCACCCAAATTGGTAGCGCTGCAAAGTACATCAGCATAAGTGAATATACCACACCGACCTACCAGCGATATGGGCTAAATATACTGAATCTTACATCAAAAAAATGGCCTTTGAATGGCCAGTCGAATGGTATATTTTTTATTTAAATTGAAGCCCTGGTTCAATTGATGCAGGCAATTGAAATAGCTGTATTTGGTGCTGTTGCACTTATACGGTGTGGTATTGCACTTACGTGGTGGCTTGGCCCCTTGGCCCCCGGTTTAGTAGGTTTGAATACCCGGTTTGGTGGATATTTTCCAGACTTACGTGGGTTTGATGCAAAAAAAAAAGTACTTCGATTTAGGTGTGAAGTGCAGGTAAAACCAAGTATATAAGTTTAACTTATCAACGTGCGTTTGACTTATTAACGTCCCTGACCAACCGGCGAAGTCCGGTGGGGCAGGACGCTTTTGGAGTCCTGACGAGTAATTCTGGTTTGTCTGTTTTGTTGTTTCGTTTCTAGCATCTGCACCCGTCTCAAACACACTACAGCCCCCAGTTGCCCCTTGTCCCCGTGCAATGAGACGCTGCTGCTTGTCACCTGCATGCCATGCCATGCTGCAGTAAATGCATATTCGGGAGGCGGATTTCTATGGGCAATAATATACCTGGAGCCTAGTGGCTCAAGTGCACAACTGCAGCGTCTTGTAATACAAGATTAAATTATTTCTCAGTACCGACACAGCCTCGAGGATCGGATTCAAACTCGCCTCCTCTTCCTCTTCCTCTTCGTCGGCCTCGGCCAACTCACCAACACTGAATTGCGAGTTGTGGATTGCGAGTTGCGAGGGGATCATCATACTTGCTGCAACAAGAGAGAACCAACGGCAGACATCGCCATCCCGCATTGGGGTGACATGGTACGGAGTAACTCAAGAGATTGATTGACCCGTCTCTGCCCGCCGAACCCAGCGTTCTGGTGAGGTGAGCGAGGTGCCCAGGGATGCCAGCATCGCCAGGCTGCCGTTTTTCCAACACACCAACCCATTCCAATCCCACCCCTGTCGGCGGCGGTGCACCACCCGAACAGCGCGCACGTCGCAGCCGTCATCTTTGGCCGCCCGCCTTTTCCATCAACCACCCCCCTGTGCCCTTGTGTGCCCCTGTGCCCCTGAACATTCCGTCAGCCAAAACCTTATACTTCGGCTGTCTCCCACTACCGAGTACACAAGCAGACATATCTTAGCGTCCTTCTCATCTTATATCAGCCGGTGCTTTCACCTATATGATCCTTTGGTAGCCACTTTTCTTTGGCCTCTACCTTTCTTTCCAAGGCCTCGAGGATCATGGCAAACCCAAGGGACACAAATATGGCCAACCCGTCAGCTTCAACTTCACAAGAACGGACCGAGTGGAGGGGTCCCGAGATATATCTTCACCTCGAGTTCAAGGTCGCCTGGTCCAGGAAGCCACAGCCAGTCAAGAATCACCAAGTCACCTACCGCTCTCGCGCCAGTCGTGAGAGGGCACCGGCTTTCCCTCGTCAGGTTCATGCACCCAACACCAACTACCTGGCCGCCATTCGTGACTTCGATCAGAGACAGGCCGTACGTCGTAGCTTACTTGCTGAAGGCCAGCACAGCAGACCCCATCATCAGTTGCAGGAGTACTACCAGGAGGAGGCAAGAGGGAGGTCACAGCAGCAGATCCCCGTCATCCACGAACCGGAGCAGGAGTCGGACCAACGTCGATCACGAGCCGAGTCGGCTTCCTCACACGAGCGAGGAAGCTCAGCGCCCCCACCCATTGGCGAAAACCCATGGGACGTGAGCGTCCCCAGAGGACAGCAGACAAAGGCTTTGCCCCCGGCGCCTTCCCAGTTCCGCTTGGGAGAGGGATCTGATCCATGGTCAACTTGGTCTTTACCACCAGGCTTTGAGCCAACAATCTCCCTGCAGGATGAGCCAGAAGACGCAGCACAACGACCACAAGACTGGGTGGCATCCAACCCGACCGAAGTCTCTACCTTTTCACCCGAACCCGCCAACGCCACCACCACCACTCACACACGCTATCATGTGGAATCCGGTCCCGTCATAACATCCCCTTTCAGCCCAGAACACGAAGGCCCTGCCGGTCCGTTTTCTGACCAACCCGACACTGGTCGCGTACGGGAACTCGAGGCGCTCTCGGCAGCCATGATGACGGTCGACAATGGGTTCGAGAATCAGTGGTGGTATCAAGGGCAGCGAGCTCAGGTCGCCGAGGACGCCGCCGAAACCAGAAGCTTGCATTCTCCGAGACCAGGCACACCCGAGCATGTCCAACTCCATCGTTGGTCGACAGAGCCCATTGGCAGCCCTGAAATGATAAGTGCTACCCTCAGCGGCGAGACTCCTTCCCTGGCCCAGACTGGCTTTGTCTCTCCGATTACGGAAGCTGCGAGTCCCGCTCTAGGCTTTGGGACACTGCAACGGAGTCTATCGACGAGGTCGGAAGAGCTGTGGTTTACCGGAAGGGGGGCGTAGTGTCCAATGTCCTGGGTTTTCCATTGTCTCGGTTTCTCTTTCTTTTTCTTTTACTTTTTCTCCGTATTTATTAATGTGACTAATGTATGTACATGTATCTATGAATGGGACTCGCTCGGCTTGTGATCTGAGTAATGTATTTTTTTGGACAAAAAGTGTATTGTGGAATTTAACGGTGTTGGGGGTGTTGTTCTGGAGGTTTTTTACAGTAACATTTCTGCCAACTTGAGCCTGTATACAATTTTGGCTTATTTCTTGAACATGGCGATGTTTCAAATGTTTACAATGTATATTCTATTCATGTTCATCTTGTTCTTGGGAAGCAATCGTCGTGTGATCTACAGCTTTGCCAGTTCAGACCAACCCCTGAATTATGATGGAACATGGACCTCAAGATGCTGGAGTATTCCACTAGGGCAAAGGATAGTATCATTGTGTCAAACGGACTTTTGGATTAAAACCTATAAAGAACAACGTATTTTAGAATACCTTACGCCAGTGGGAGTGGAATGTGAAAGCACACTGTGAAGAGCAGCCCGCAAGCGGGCGTCCCCAACCACTCAAGATCATGAAATTGGAAAGCAAAGTTCATCAAACCTCAGGGGCTGAAAAGTGGAAGCCTGAAATGCAGGTGGGTAGTTAATGATGAGGGGGTGCTTGACAACGAGAGCTGCATACACCGTTCACGAGACATGCTACGAAGAGAGAGGGGCCGGCTTCTGCATGGGAGCCCTAGACGTAGGTACCTGAGGTAGGTAGCCCGAGGACTTGCATCTGTGGGTGGTGTTTGAGCCTTTTGGGGGAGGGGAACTGCCTAGATGCGTGGCGGACTTTTGTCTCCGCGGGGAAGGGGGGGGGGGGATGATAGTAGTCTGGTTTTTCTGTTTCCAGGGGCCCGTTAAGGGGGTTGTCCAGCACTTCAGGTACATGTTCACTTGTGGTTCTTGCAGGGTGGTGGGTGGTGGATGGGTGTGTGACTACAATGCCGAGGGACACCCGAGAGGTTGTCTTTTGGCAGGTTTCCATGTTCGTGAATAATCAGGTGGATCTGTCTGTCTGGCTGGCTGGCTGGATGGTGCGTTTTGCTGCTCCTGGTGAGGTACCTAGGTGGGTGGGTTACAGGCGGGAGGACCCTTTTTGGTTTTACCTAACGGTGATTACTTCATTATGATGGAGCCCTGGGATGAGGAGGGCCTTGCTCAAGGGTGATGATGATGATATTGCGGTAGCCTGTTTTGTTTTGATGGGCCCTTGCCAGCGGGTAAATGTGGTATCTGCATTTTGAGCTCCGTTGTGAGTTAGTTTCGCCGGCATCTGCCGTGATCTAGGTAATTAGGGGGCTCGAAGAGCAGAATATGGGGGCCTAGTTTTCACAACGTTGCATGAAAGCATCTCGGCGGCGCCAGCTTGAGCTCGTGGCTAGTGGGCGGAGGGCTTCAAAGCGGGCCTGGCGGCTGGTCGAGAGGTTCAAGGGGGGAAGGGGGGGTGGACTGCTGTGGTGGATGTAGGGTTTGTGTGTTTGGGACTCGGCCCGTTTGCTGCTTGGTAAATGTGGGTAGGTGATGTTGCTCCGGGACTCACCCAGGGTGGTTTTGATGATGATATGGAGAGGAAGCAGTAGCAAGTATGTATGCCTTTAGATACGACCCTCGGTGTTCTGATGTGAACTCGAGGACTTTAGGGGTCTAGAAACAACTGTTGAAGCTGTTAGGAATCCCGACTCGAGAGCAATCAACCTCGTTATCATGCCTTGCAAAGGCTTCGGTCATGTCGCCAGAGAAGAAACCGACACCGCCTGTCAGTGGGGTAGAGATCATGGTGCAATTGACTGATAGCTGGCGGCGGGTCTTCTTTCAGTCGGCCACCGAAGGCAGGGGGCGCTACCGCCCCTCATTCTGCACAACTTGCTGGTAACTCATTGGTGGTGACGGTCTGGCAGTTGATGAACGTTGGCAGGGAGCTGTCCTCGGTTGTTCACGACTGGGGATGGTTGTGGCCCAGCATGTTTGGTGGCTTCCGGTCTCTCAGTTGTCTCTCATCCCCGTTTGCCAGCCATCCTGAGTATACATGGTAGGTAGCGAGGGAGTGATGTAGCAGTTGCCGGATCTTCTGAAGCGGTGAAATCACAAAGTGCCTGATCCAGAGACAGAATGCCTCGTTATTTCCTTCACCGTGATGATCTTGCAGCATGAGTGTGGCTTTGAAGCCTCATCTAAATTCAGGATAAAAAGTCGACGAGGTTGTATCAGGGGCGTCTTGGGGAAAGGTAAGGTAGGGAACCTTAGGCTGCCAGATATCTTGCAGCAGCTGTAACGTGGTTGAGCCCAGACCATGTCGGCTTCTTCCTGCATTTTTCTGAGACCCAGACCGAATATGGACCGTCACCTGGAAATAATGTCGCCAGTTAGATCAGATAAACAAGCGGGGTCTTTTGGGTGTTATCGAGTCCGAAAGGGGTTATTGGATTTCTGGGATCTAGATGCATAGGCTGGCTCCTTCCCGTCTTCTTGACCTTGCCCATCGACCATGGATTGATAACAAAAGATGACTTGTTTAACATGTGATAGACATGGTGATGGAATATATGTAGAATACAATTTGTCAAAATCAGCAAGGTTACCATGTTCTCCATGTTCCCGATTACCTATGTTCAGTTATCCTTGATGGTGCCGATGTCCTCCGAGTCAAATCCTTCCAATCTCGTTGGCTAGCGCTTGTTGCTCCTTCCTCGCGATGCGGCGGAGGCGGAGTTGGAGACCCATCACCACGAGTAACTACATCCAGGGCTCTTGCCCGCTTCACTGTTATTTTGGTGAGACGTGGCTGGCGGCTTGATATCGGGCCCGGACTGACAACGGTAAGCACCGAAGTCATCCTTCTTGGAGATCTAGTGTTCTGATACTGACATTAGCATCCATGGCATCGAACTTGCAGCGCCCCTTGAGACAAAGTCCGATACATGTGGATATAGTTTCCTTCGTTTAAGCCGCAGCCGTGTCGACAAGGAAAGGCCGCCCCGGGTCTCGGCTCAACCAGCCACGATATGCTCACTAAGCACATCTAGATATCGCAGAGAACGAGCTGAGGGAAGAAGACATGACCCAGGCACCAGGTTAAAGTCTTGGTAGCCGACTACTTTGACCCCCTCAGGGTGTCGAGTCTTGATGGCACCTTCATGCCCTGCTCGATCAAACAAACCGGGAGGCCAGACGGTTGAAGACCCGCAGAAAGAGTGTCGTGCAGAGAGGGGGGCCAACACCATCCGTCCGATGATCGATGGATTCCCGCTCCGCTCCGCTCCAACAACCGCAACAGCACCATAGCCGCTAGCCACGACTGCGTTCATCACAGCCTCTTCTACCGACATCACACCCTCGAGGGACTATCATCACAAACACTCTTGCATGCAGTCGTGACCCCCCTTCGACAGGCGTGCCCTGGCCCCAAAGTTGACAACACCTAAAAGAATTCTGTTGCCTAGCTGTATGTATCCGAAATGTCCAATCACGAGCCAGGAACTTTTCCTTTTGGGTTGAAGGATTCTGGGGAAGAAGCTCACACTCCGATACAAGCATGCTCATCAGAATATCACAGTATCGGGTATACCTTTGGCCACAGCTAGGTGGTACCAAACCCTGGTACCCAATCGGCAACCAGAGATGGGTGTTTGCCGAGGGTGGCTAGAGAAATTGGCGTCTGCTCCTATATCAATTGGCCGTAACCGTGTTGGGCAAGTAAGTCAACAATTAACCGAGGGGCTCCCGTACACATACAACCCCACATTTTGTATGGGAAAACGTAGTCTCAGACCTCAGACCTCTTTTTCTTCACCCTAGAGCCAAGTCAGGTGTGGCTCCACAGGCCGTACAGGCCACTTCCAGGTATTTGTGGGCCTCCCGAGTAAACTTTTAAAAAGAGGTCTGAGACCACATTGCGCGAAATGGCCGAGTATGGCAGAAAAATAGCACTTTTCGCACCATACTTACTTAAATATCTCACCATTAGGATTTTTTAAAAATACATAAAAAATTAATTGAATATAGTATAAAAGAGGGCTTTTTAAATGTGCCTTTTTTTTCTTTTTATGATCTGTGTTACGGCGCTGGCTCACAGCACTGGCCTGACTAATAAGGTATTAGGGATTTGTTAGTCTTTTAGCTTATATAAGGACTTACTTCCTTCCGAGCCTCGGCTCCAGGGCTTTCCTTCTTTATCTTAGTATTTTGGAATAGACGATGCATTTAACCCGTAGCCTTATTTTAGTAAATGTACCGCGCCTTTATATTATATTAAGATCGCTTCTTCTGTCTTTGCGGTAGTAGATTTTACTATATAAAGAAAGATAATACCGGTATTATTAGTATTTATATTAACCTTGGTATATCGGAGCGCTTTGTTTCTTAAAAGCCCCGGTATTTACGTAATTACTTAGTATATTTTTATTAGTTTTATAGCTATAGCTTTAATTACTTTAAATTTAACGGTTAAGATCGATTTTTTCTAGCCCGACCTATTAACTTAATAAATTTAGTTAAGGCTTATAACCCTCTTCTCCATATAGCCCTCGGATTTATAGTTTAACTATTGTATTACCCTATACTTTACTGATTATATTATTTTACTTCACGTTAAATAACCCTACAGTTAAATTATTTTTAATATTTATATAAGCTAGAAAGTAGTAACTTTCGGTAATACCCCTCTATTAATTTAACCTATATAGTTAAACCTTTTTTTATAAACCTTCCTTTATAAACCTTTCTTTATAAACCTTCCTTTTTAGACCTTTCTTTTTTTTATTTTTATTATTTTTTTTATCGATTTTTTCGATCGGTTTTTTTACTTTTTGGCTTACTTTATTAAAGCCTTTGCGAGTTACTGACGATTTTGCTATTGTAATTACTTATTGCTTTCGGAACGAACGCTTTGTTCTGGACTAAATGCTTTGTTTTTATAATAAACGAAACCGACGTTTAATAATTATAAGGCTTATTTATTACTTTATAAGTCTCTGTTATTGAGTTTTAAAAGTAAGTTAGGGTTTTATAAGTTAATTAAGGTTTAATTAAATAGTTAATTATGGCTATTATGTTAGCGATTTTTATAGTTAAAGTTAATTCTATATTTATATTGCTTTTAATATTAACCTTGAGATTTAAACCTTTACTTTTTAACTTAGTTAAATTTTTAGGGTAGGCTTATATTTAAAAGTAATAGTTCTTGTTTATTAAAGTTAAAATCTGGATCGATAAAGCTGTTATTGGTAGTTTAAAAGTAATATTTTATTATATATATAACCGGTTTAAAAGAAAAGTATAATTTTTAATTTAATTATAATTAATATTAGCCGAAGAAATTAATAAATATAACTATTAAATGATTTTTAATTAATTAATTTGCCTATATAACGATTTTAATAAAGTATAAAAAGCCGAAGATAAATTATATAACTTACGTTAGGATTTTAATACTTTAAGCTAATTTTTTAATTACTTTAAACGTTTACTTTATAAAGTAAAAGTTAACTATTAGCCTGATTTAATTAAAATTGCCTTTTTACGTAAGGCTATTAATAAGGATATTTATATCTAGTTAAATATTTAACTTACCGTACTTTTCGGTTATAACGACTTCGTTAAAATACTTTAAAAACTTAGTGGCCTTCGGTAAAATAGATTCTTCGGAACTTTGTCTTTAATTAATATACGTAGCTATCTTTCTTTCTATATAAAATTAGTAAGTAATTTAATAGATATTAATATAATTAACGTTTTTTATATAAGGGATTATATTACCGACGAAAATACGTAATATATTTGTATGAAATTTACCTTTAAACCCCTGAATTTTTTCTATTTCTTTAATTCTTTAAGTTTCGATTATGTTATTCGAAGCTTTGTAAATAGGGGGGTGATGTTACGGCGCTGGCTTATAGTATTGGCTTAATTAATGAGGTATTAGGGATTTGTTAGTCTTTTAGTTTATATAAGGACTTGCTTCTTTCCGAGCCTCGGCTCCAGGGTTTTCCTTCTTTATTTTAGTATTCTGGAATAGACGATGTATTTAACCCGCAGCCTTGTCTCGGCAAATGTACCGCGCCTTTACAATCTGGGGTTTATTTTTAAATAAATTAACGGGAGGCTGTTTTATATGGCAGAAACTACGGAAAAAATCCTTAAAATAAGGATGCCCTATACTAACTTTTCCTACCTTAGGCTAATTTTAAAAATAAATATATACTGAAGATCGTCTTTTAAAGGCCTTTTTTAGTTATATTTTATTATTAAAGTAGGCTTTATATTAGTAAAATGGTAGTATAAAAGGTAATGTAGTAAATGTAAATAGTAAAGAAAGCTTACTTTCTACATTACCTTTTCTACTAAAACAGGCTATACCTAAGTAAAAATATACCTTAAGGATACTTTAGAAAAGACGGTTAATTTAACACTGGTTGTATTTTCGTGGGCTTTATATTGATTAGGTGGTAGTGGAAAAGGTAATGTGGTGGGTGTAAGTAGTGAGGAAGGCTTACTTTCTTACATTACTTTTTCTATGACTATTGGGCCTATGTAGGTGTAATTAATATTAGAAGAAAGGCCTGAAAAAAACGGTTATTTTAATACCGGATATATTTAAATTGGATAATTAGATGTTGTGGTATATATGTGGGAAGGCTGGTTTATATATTTTTTCTACTTAATACTTGGCTTCCTATATATATACTACACCACCTAGACGTCCTACCAGGGTGTAACCGGTGTTAAAATAACCGTTTTTTTCAGGCCTTTCTTCTAATATCAATTGTACCTGCGTAGGCCCAGTGGTCGTGGAAAAGGTAGGTGGTAAGTGTAGGTGGTAAGGAAGGCTTACACCTACTATATCACCTTTTCCACTACCACCTAGTCAATTTAAAACCTACGCAGGTACAACCAGTGTTAAATTAACCGTCTTTTCCAGGCCTTTTTTCTAATACTACTTACGCCTAGGTAGGCCCAGTACTGGCAAAAAGGCTTATATTCCTGGGCTACGCTTAGCGAAAAAGTGTAATATGGACTTAGATTAGCTGTCGCTGTTGTATTTGGTGGGTTTTGATTGGCCGGTTTAGGGGGGTGTGGGCCTGTGGGGCAAAGGGTATATTTAACAGTTAAGCTGGTCTGAGCTCTGAGACTAGGGAAAACGGTCGCTTTCAATGTTAGCCAACTCTTCCTGTTATTGCTAGTGTAAATGATGGTTATTATTTTTAATCTGCGCGCGCATTTGGGAATTAATTCCAAAGCTATAATATTTTGTTAGTATTCATATAGTTTAAGTGGTGGTTCAAATGGTGGTTTAGATGGTAGTGTAAGTGGTGTTAGTAAGTAGGCTTAGGGCCTATAGAAGTGCTGGCTTATAGTAGGTAAATCCCTGTAAGGCCCTATAGCACAGCGACCTACGTGCTATAATATAGGGCTTTTAAGCTATATACGCATACCCGGCTAGTTTAAACCAACCATTACAATAAAATTGCTGGTTAGCAATTAAGCTTTTCCATGGCAATTCGGCCTTACAATTAAACCTGGTAATTAAACCTGGCAATTGAACCTGGCAATTGAACCTGGCAATTAAACCTGGCAATTGAACCTGCCCGGTAGCAATTAAACGTTTGGATGTCGGAATAGTAGCATTCCAGGTTGTTTGAACGTGGTTATGGCAGGTGCGTTGAAATACTGTTGCATGGCTTGGCACGAAATAGGGGTTGGTTTTGCCCTGGAAAATGGATTTTTCAATGCAGGCCTATGCGCATGCCTAATGTAGTTACGGCCAATTAATATAGGAGCTGAAAATTGTTAGTAGAAAGGCCCTTAATTTCTCTAAATTCTAAATACTCCTCCGAGATCTAAACTAACCATACAGCCTAAATAATCCGGCCCATAATTAATCATTAAAACTGCCAAGTCCTCTATCCTACTTTTTAAAGTACCCCCTAACCAATAATATAATAACCCTAGAGTAATAATAACCTATATATCCCCTATTAACCTTCTTTTTCCTTTTCTTTAACCCGTAAGTCTCCCTTTATAATAAACCTAAATAATACTTTTTCTATTCTCCTTTACTTACTCCTTAAATCCTTACTTCTTTTTAACTTAAACGCCTCTCCTTTATTTTATCCTTTATATTTAATTTACCTTTTTCTATCTATTAATCTATCCCTTTTCGTTTTATAAACCCTTTAATTACTATAAGCTTTTCCCTCTTAAATCTTTTACTTTACTATTTATCCTCTTTTATTTCTCACCTTATTTTCCTCCCCTTTATTATTTTCTTTTCTTTCCTTTATTATAGTAAAATTAAATAGTTTTATTCCTTCTTTTTAATAGGTTATTTAAAATAATTATAAAAAGGTTAAAATAATTAAGTCTCTTTTATTAATAAATTATTTTTTATAACTCTTTTCCTATTTTTAAGTTTACTTTATTCCTATTCTATACTTTTTTATAGTTCTTTAATATTTTATTTTTTAACCTTTTTAATATACTATTTTTCTTTAAATATTCTTTATAAACTTTTAGCCTTTACTTTACTTATTCCGGTCTCCCTTTATATAGTTTTATATTATTTATATATAACTTTTATATAGCCTTTATTTTTATTAATTCCTTTATTAAAAAAAACTAATCCGAAATTTTTTCTAGGATCTCCTATAGCCTTATTTATTTTAAATTAAACTTAAATTTATTTTTCTTTTTTTTATCTTTTACTTTTTAAACTTATTAATTGATTTTAAATATTTAGTAAAGTTTACTTTTTAAAAGCTAATTATATATTATTATTAAATATACCGCTACCGATATATAATTCTTTTTAATATAATTAACGTATTTTAATATAATAAATATAATATTAATATTCTCGAAATCTTAGAGGTTAGTTTTAATTATTTCTTCTTTTAAAGCTTTTCTATAGAATAGATTGAAACTTAAAAACGCCTTATCGCTAATCGTTTAAATTTACTTTAACTATTTAATATTTTTATTAATAGCGATTTTAAACCTTATTTAAAGTTATAAGTTTAAATCTTGCCCTTTCCGTATCGTTACCTATTTAATAAACTACGTTTTTATTATCTATATTATTTATTTTACTTTATTTATATTATTAAAGTAATTAATTAATTTAAATATTATTATCGTTTTATTTATAATAAATATATATTTTAATATAACGTTTTTAAAATATAAGTCGTTATTTAAATAAATTCTTTATAATTATTTTATAACCGGGGCTTAAGTTTTTACTAATATTATATTTATTAAATATACGTTAATTATTATTAAAGGCTTTAATAATAGGAAATTAAAAAAGAAATTTACTTTGACTAAGAAATAATTCTCCCCTTTTCTTTTAAGTAAATTAATAAGCCTTATAAAGTTAAATTTTAATAAACTTATAAATTAAAAAATACTAATTACTTTTAAAATCCTTATTTTAAACCTTAATATTACTTTTATATAAATATTATATATTTTTAAATACTTTATAATATTAATACTTTTAATAAGCTATTAAAATTAATTTTAGAGAAATTAAAGCGTAATTATTAATAAGAAATATCTATAACCGTTATAAGCCTATATTATTATTTCTTACCTTTTTAAAAAAGTAATATATTCCGCTATTAAAAGATCCGTCTTTAACTTTAATAATTTATCGTTTATAATTTAAAATAAAAAAGATTATTTTTTTATTAACTTCCTTTAATATTTAAAAATCCCTTATATTATAAAATCCCTATTAATTAAAACTTTAATAATATTTTTATATTATTTTAATTTATTCCGGTATTTTTTTAATAATCTTTTTAACTTTAATTTTATTAACTTTCGAAATCCTTCTATAAATAAATATAACTCCTCCTCTTTTATATTTCTTTATTTAGCTTCTCTGCCTAAAGCCTCCGGTTTTATTAAAGATATATAAAGTCGCTTTTTAATATTATACTCCGATTAATCTTATAATCTACCCTTTAATTTTAATATATTATCCGCGACCCTGATTATTTTATTAATATTTAAATAATAATAAATTATAATATTAAATTTTAAAAATTTATTAATTTATTTAATTATTTTAAAGTAAGTTTACTTTATATTATTTATTATTTAAATTATTAAAAAATAATCGGTATAAATATAAATAAAGAACAGAGACTTTTAAATAATTTATTAAATTTCTTTTAAAATATAAATCACTATTAAAGTTTCTTTTTTAAAAATTAAATAATAAAATTTAATATTTAATAATATAAAAAATAGGAATATATTAATTTCGATTAAATTAAAATATTATTTTTTATTATATTTTTATTTTAATTCTAATAATAACGTATTTATACGTTATGTAAATATAAATTTTTATATAAATATAAAGACCGTTTAAATAACTT